>WXVQ01000244.1:0-31678 GCA_013372465.1 Nitzschia sp. Nitz4 | reverse complement strand
ATCCGCCAGTTCCAATGTAGTCAAAGTCTTTCATGCTTCGTCACCCAATGCAATGGCGCTTGCGAAGAATGAACATGGAATATTGGAACGTTCTGGGTAGGAGGGTCTCGTGTATTAGCAATACGTAAGAAGTGAGACTCATTTCCACGTGACTGACTACAAGGCACGAATAGAGTGCAACACTACTACCTATTTAAAGTTCTTCTCCTGGCTGGACAAAGTGCAAAAGTAAGTTCGCTTATTACAACATCCACAGATTCGTTCTTGTTGTTGGAATCCAGGAGTACCAATAGTACTATTAGCAGTATGGAGCGACTACTATGAGCCATGAGCAATGAAGAACGAACGAAAACTGTACTATCTTACTACATGATATTAGTACTTTGAAACTGCATTCATTTTGTACAACATGTTCAATCTTGGTGTTCCTATTGCACTTCATTAGTGCGTATCAGTAGTTTCCGGAGCATTACCCGTAGATGAATGGACACCTTCACTGGTGGCGTGGCAATGATGATGACGAGGAATAGTAGCACTCAGTCGGTCAACGAGTGCCGCAAAGGGAATCAACCGACACGTGACAGCAACACCTTCTGCATCGCCTTCACTGTGCATTGCTGCTCCACCACCAGTCTCGATATCAGTATCGTTTTCGCTCACTCTAGCACGATTCATTGCGGCGGCACTGTCGGTGACATCTTTGGCTTCTGGAACCAGATAGGGTTGACGACAGAGAGGACAGTGATCCTTATCTAGCAACCAGTGCTCCAAGCAATCAATGTGGAAGGTATGGACACATTCCGGATTGTGCGACCAACAGATCTTGTCTCCCACTTGAAAACGGGTCAAACAAATCTGACACGCCAAGGAATCATAGTCATCATCCATTTTTTCATCGGCATTGTCTTGTTCTTCGTCGTCGTCTTGTAGAGAGCTGGTGGCACTACTATCGTCATGGTCTTTGTTTACAGAGTGATGCTCATCTTCATGAACCACCAAATTGGTCTTTTTTCGTTTCAATGTCCGAGGATTGGAGCTGGATGAAGTATTGATATCATCCTCGGATGACGACGTTGTCGGTGCTTCCGTTTGGCTCGTAGTAGTAGTAGTATTGGTAGGTACATAATCCGGGGAAATAGGAGCCGTTGGTGTGACGATGGTTGGTAGTTCGCCCTCCCACTCGAGCGACGAGAGTGCTGACTCAAAGGTTGGTTGCGGTAGGTACTTGACAGCTTTGGGGTCTGTATCTGCAATCACAGTCTTGACAACATCCTCATTGTCAGAAACAAGACGTCTCGACAGGCACCATCAAACACTCCAACTAACTGGGTACATGCTGCATACCTTGGCAACCACCATGCTGCGGATAAACTTCTTGCGTGATTGCACACTCCCCCATCTTCGCCTCGTGGCCCAGGCCTCATGAACGTACACTCGAAGAACGGCAAACAGTCTGATGTAGTAACCAAGGCATGAACAGTACTGTTAGAATTTCACACATAGTTCTAATGAAACATGACGCGTCATTCCAACCAACGACAAAGCAAGACTCACAGTATGAGGACCAAGGCGAGGACAAACCACCAAACGTTGGGAGAGTATAAGTGATCGGGACTGTTCAAACTACTACTACTACTACTGTGATAATCCGACAGGCCCCGAAGGGAGTGTGACTGTTGTGAAGGTTGCAACATCGACTGTTGGTTAGGTTGCAACATGTCTGATATTTTTGTTGTCATGGTACGAGCGAGTTGTGAGAGGATTACGCTGCGCTTTCATTTTGTGAGCGTCGGCAGAAAGAGGCACGAGCCCGAAGTGGAAGTTGGAAGGAGTAGGATGACTGTTGTTTTGACGAGAATCTCGGGAATTCCTATTCTTGTTCACACAAGTGCTACTCAAGTTACAAAAGCCGTTCTCGTAATGTAGGATGGATGGTGATGGCACCGTTCTCATGGCGGATGTAATTGTGACGTGTCTGTTTTCCACTTTGGCGACGCGTCGGGACTTGTTTCATTCGAAAGAGTCGTCATTTAACGGTTACAGGTAAAGAGTGATCCTCAACGGTTCCCAAAAAGACGACAGGAGAATCTGTCAAGCTCTTCTTGTGCACAACAGCAGAAAAGGAATCCAAACCAACTTGCTACGGTAGGTAGATTGCATTCCTCAATCTACCAAATACGTACAAACCCAACAACTAGGACTACTAGAACGACATGACTGGGTGGATTGTTGCACTGATTGTGATTGCTGCCATTATTGGCGCATACTTTGCCATTAGTTTGGTGTTGAAAGCCTGGGGCGCGTCGCGTTATGATTTCCTCAAGAAGAATACGCAAACCAACTGTGACATTGACACCTTTGTAGGAGAGCAAAACCCTCCGGCCAAGTTCAAGGTTGCCTTGGTCAACAAACTCCGCATTGGCAACCGCCAAGCTAGGTTTGATCCTGTCCCTCTCGAGTGCACTCCAAGTCCGCATGTGCAAGGATTGTATGTGTCTCGTGCACAAAAGAAGGATGCTACCGATGCTCCGACTCCCTTGGGAGATTTGTTGCCTCGCGTCCAAGCGGATGGAACCATTGATCCCAACGATTCCAAAAAGACCATTATTGTTGCCACCATTCGGATGGGATTCGGTCACCACCGTCTCGCCTACAGTGCCTGCAGTTGGGCTTTGGAGCAAGGATACACCACCATTTTCCATGATCTTATCAACATCGAATGTGATGAAAGCAAGTTGATTGGAAGTGCCGATTCTATCTACAGTAAGATGAGTCGTCTTTCTTCCGAAATGGGAGGTCCTATTGAGTACCTTTGGGGCAAGGTATGTAGTGTACATTGCTGTTGTCTCACGTTGCATTCTAGTTGTATGGTTGTTGGGTTGGGTTGCTCTTGTCATGGTGTTGTTGTCTAACGCTCTGCCCACCGTTACCCGTCATGTAACGTTGCCAGGCCATGAAACAAGGAGATGCCAATGGATTGCGTGTCGCTGCCTTGGAGGCGGCTCACATGCAACCCCTCCTACTCGGATACCCCAAGGACATTCCTATCATTGCTACTCATCAATTGGTCGCTCTTACCGCCGCTGCTGCTGGATTCACCAACGTAATCAACCTTGTTGTCGATAACTACCCTCAATGGTTCCTTGTTGTCCCAAAAACCCTCAACTGCACCCAAGGTCCTGTCAACTACCAGGCCTTTCTTCGCATGGGAGTCCAACCCGATCAAGTCCGTTTGGCTGGTCACTGGTGCCCTACCGGACTCGTCAAGAACTTGGAAGCCGACTGCAAGGCACGTATGGCTCGTGCCAAGGCGTCTCCACTCAAGGCTCGTCGTCTGCTAGTCCCTGTTGGAGGAGCTGGAGCACAAAAGAAATTCATTGTCGGTATGCTCGAGCAAGTCAAGAACCTTGTCAAGGAAGGAAAGTTGCAGTTGTTCCTCAATGCAGGAGATCATGCCCACATGAAGGCTGCTTTCGTCGAGGTTTTGGAAAAGTGCGGATTGGAATATGATACCGTTTCTACGACTCAGGGTGTCTACGACTTTCAAAAGAAGTTGTTGGGAGGTGCCGAGCCTGACAAGGCTGTTACCCTGTTTGCCTTTGAAGATTATTTCCCTGCCGTTGCTACTACCGATATTTTGGGTCGCGTCGCCGATGTCTTGACCTGCAAGCCTAGTGAACTTGCCTTCTACCCTCTTCCCAAGTTGCACATTCGTCGTGTCGGAGATCACGAGGCCGATTCTGCCCGACGAGCTGCCGAAGTTGGTGATGGTTCTATGGAAGCACGTGAGTTGGAGGATGCTATGCGATACATTCAATTGTTTTTGGCCACCCCCGATTTGTTGGTCAGCATGAACGAACAAGTTTTGCGCGCCCACCAAATTGGCCTCTACAATGGTTGCAAGAATGCCGTCGACTGGGCCATGGGTGGCAGTGTATAAGAAGAAGGATATTGATGACTGTTTTGTCCTATATAGGAGTTTGTTTGGAAAAAGAAAAAGGCTTCGGCTGCATGTTTCCGTACTGCGTAGTGTAGCTAGGACGTGCGAACGTTGTCGGACGTCGGACATGTTTGTTCGTCGATCCGCGCAACGCCTGTCACATAACCACCACAGTGAGTTACACACTTTTCTTGCAAGGGAGATCAAGATGTTCCCACGGTAGAACCCCTTTCAAATGGAAATGACAGAACAACCAAGTGCAACGGCAAGGCCAAGCAAGTGGCAACCCAAGCTTGTGGCCCTTTTTCTCGTTGTCCTCGCACTTGTGGCAACCAATGTTTCCAGGCGTTTGGATGTGACCATGATCTCGTCTTCAGTGTACTCAAATACACAAGAGTCCATTTTCAATGTAACCGACGGAAACGAAACCAGTGATGGTTTTGGTAGTCTGATTGCTTCGTTTTTTATTCCAGAAACTCCCGACAAGAACATTTCTCAGCGAGTGCAAAGCAGTCTTCCTCCACTGGACAACAACAACAACAACAACAACAACAACAACAACAACAACACTTCTGGATCGAGAAAGAAGCATCCCTTGACAAATTGTTCTGTCACATCACAAGTGCGATTGGATATTCGCAACAATACGTTTGGCACACAACAGTGGTTTCTTCAGACATTGGATGAATGGGGGCAGCCCAAGACAATGGGTGGAGACGAGTATTACATTACCTTTGAAGACTACAAGGACCCCTACTTTGGAAAGGAAGCGAATGACCCCACTGGCGTGGCTATCCTCGCCAATCTTCCATCCTCAGGGAAGTATTTACTTGATTTCTTCCAACCTCCTCTCCGAGTAGGGGAACACGTCAAGCCGTTTGTGCCGCGAGGTACAGGGCGTCTCGTCATTCACTTTCAATACACTTGCCACATTGGTCGTTGGAATCGTGCCGACAAGAGAGCGTGGAAGAACAATGGATCCTCTAGAGCCAAATACATACTGGAGGATGTTCCATTACCGCCACTGCAACCGTTCGTTTCCCCGAGCGTCGACCAAGATCCTACCTTACCTGACCTCTCCAAGTACGACAACGTGATTTGTTTCGGGGACTCTATCATGGAGAACTTTTGCGGGATGTGGTGGCATGCGTTCCAATACCACAAAGCCAACACGCACTGTGCAGGAAACCTGGAAATGGACTATTCGACCGACATGGTGGAGGGTATATTGGGGAAACTGAAACGGAAGCACGCGGAAATGCTCTTGACGACAAATCAAACGACGGCAATCATCCTCGGTTCTGCCGCATGGGACGTTCTGACGGATCGGAGCAAGTTACAGAATGAAGAACTTGATGACCACTTGGAAGCCGTGCGTCAAGTGGTGCAAAGAATTCAAGAAACTTATCCCAATGTGAAGATATACTGGAAGTCTCCACAAGCCTTTCATGTCCACGCCCTGTATTCTCGATGTTACCGTGAAACGGGATGTGCGAAACGAACCAAACATTTGAGTGCCTCCAATTCTAAGTTTCTGCACGACCGGCAGAAGGAGTTGATGAAGCAACTAGACATTCCTGTGATTGATGTTTACGATGCTACGTACTTGTCCGCGGCTTGGATGATGTCAGGGGACGGTCGACACTATCGAAAAGATCTGAATTGGGAGCTACTGAATTCTACATACCCCAAGAACTATCCTGAAACCAAGGTTCCCAAGAAGAAAAAAGGAAAGAAAGGAAAATGATGGTGCTGCTTTAACCATTCTGGCCACTTCACGGTTCAGCTTTCGACGAACTGCCATTGTATCGTATCATATCTCCACTTCTTGTGGTGGCTCAACATGTATCGTCTCAGTTATCCATTGTGTCACATGAATGAGCTCTGGATACTCCCAGCTTCTCGAGATTGTTGGGTTTGGAATTGAAGATTTCCCATGTGTCACGGCTCTTCTAGCAGTCAGAACGTCCATGTTTGGTGGGTAGCTTCTGTAGAATTGATTCAATCTCAAGAGAGCTCTTGGCTTTCGTGTGTTCCACGAGTATTTTAGCAGCTCATGGTGGCTCAACTTTGAATCTAACCTCAAACAATTTGTCACTCTGACGTTCTGAACTGTTGCTGGTGCTGTTGAGGTTCATGTATACTATCTACCGTAGCCGGTAGCTCTAGTAGCTCTATCGACACCTGTAAGTGGCGTAACCTGAATTCAAGGGACTCTTTCCAGCAACGACTACCAGGACTCATCGGGAAAGCAGCAGCCGCCACAACACACAGACAAAAAGAAGTAAAATACCTAGTAGCAGTAGTGTTCGGTACAGCTGGTATGGAAGATCCTAGCCATCCTGCTTCCGCATGGTCTGTCCAAGAAGTTCTGTCTTGGGCGAATCAAGAACGCGTGGCAGATGAAGTGACGGATACTCTGTTGCGCAATCAAGTGGACGGTTCCACGTTGATTACACTCACGCAGGAAGAACTCAAGTCGGAACTTTCCATTCAATCGCTGCCTGCCCGTCGTCACCTTTGGGAGATTCTACAGTGCCTGCAGACGGAAGCTGTCTCTAGTGATTACTCTCGGGCACTTCAAGCGCATGGGCAGGAAATCCAGCGATTAGCTGCAGAGGCAGAAGCGGCCATGCAGGATGAAGATGCCACAAGTGAAGTGGTTGCAACTCTGGAGAGAAACATGACGCAGCAGCAACGACTTATGGAGGATCACATGATTGCCCATCACGTACAACGCTCCCTGGCCAATGAGGGAGCTCTTGTCTATGAGAATCATGATTTGGCTTGTCAGGAACAAGAACGTCTTTTGCAGCTTGCTAAACAAGAAAAGCGTGACCGCGATTTCGTCTTGGCCAACTTTAATGGCGGTCAGCAGGGTCAACAGCAGCATCAAACCGGTGTGGTTCGCACGGGACCTCGCAAGAAACGTGGGCGCCGTGGCGGTGGTGGCAAGCAGCAGCAAGGTCATCAGCAAGATCACCAACAGCATCATATTTCCCCAGGACAGCTCAAGGCTCCTCCAGGATCTGCGAGCGTGTCCTCGGCTGCGTCGACAGTGAAATTTAGTAATTTGAAAACAGCTCCAGGTTCAGTAGCCCCAATGGATATGGATCAAAAGCCTGCGGCATCGATTCACCGCCTTCCAGTCTTGGATCAATGCAACGTATGTTTTGAAGAAAGGGTACAAGGATTCCATTTGGCTTGTGACCACAAGCAATGCACCAGTTGCATGACGAAAATGCTACGAACAGCCCTTCAAGACTCCAGTCTGCTTCCTCTCCGTTGTTGCGAGATTCCTATTGACATGAATGTTGCTGTTGTACTCCTCAACCCCCAAGAACTGCAGGAGCTACAAGTGCGGGTCACAGAAAAGGAGTCCAAGAACCACATGTACTGCCCCACATGCAATGCTTGTGTTAATTTGGAATGGATGGGAGCGTTGGATTCCTGTACGCTTCAATGCGATTGTGGTGCGGCCCTGTGCGCCAGATGCAAGACTCTGGATCATATCGGTCTCACATGTGAAGAGAACAAGGCAGCGCGTAGTGGTTCGGACGATTTGGTCCTTCGTATCTCCAAACAAAAGGGTTGGAAGCGATGCCCGATGTGTCGAACCATGATTGAATTAAGATCGGGATGCAATCACATAACCTGCTCTAGCTGTCGCCATGAATTTTGTTTCAAGTGCCTCAAGCACTGGTCTGACAAGTCCGGGAAATGTAGTTCTGGAGAATGTCCTGTCTGGGACGATGACAAACTGGTTGAAGAACAGAGGCGACAGGGTCAATTGTAAAATTTAATGCATGTATGGGCATCGTAGATAAAAAGATGAGGATACTCGTAGTAGTTTTCAAAGTCAAACCATGCGCGTCTGGACGCGATTCGGTAATATCGTCCATCAGGCGACCGTGTGTTGGCGGCTCGCTGACAAGTGAAATGGCATTTGAAGTGAGAATGCTAACTTGACAATGAGAAACTCCCTCCAAGGAGCCCCTACGAACAAATCCCCTTCTACTTGGACCGTACAAGAAGTCTCGTCATGGGCCACGCGGCAACGCTTACCAGAAGATGTCGTGGCGGCATTAGGAATCAATCAAGTTGATGGACTCACTTTGCTCACATTGACCAAAGAGGAACTTCGGTCGGAATTGTCTATTCCGTCTCTGTCTGCGAGACGTCATTTGTGGGAATTGATACTCGCTCTGCAGGCCGAAGTTTCCTTTTATGATTGTTCGGCAACTCTAGCAAAGACAGAGCAATCATCTGCAACTTCCAATGTGGCTAGGCTTCCTGTCGCTGATCTTTCCACATCAGATAAGAAGAGGAAATCTTCGAGTGCATTGACGACTCCTTTGGATGTGGATCGTCAAGAACAGAAACGAATATACGAACAAATGCAACAAGAGAGACTCGACCGAGAGTATGCATTGAGTTTGATGCAGAACTCGGTGGATGCTAACTTGAAGAACGACGCAGACTCATCAAGCTCTGATGTTTTCTCTCCGGTGGATCACGAAATGTCTTCTGTATTTGTTGATTTATGCAAAAATGTTCCAGATCCCGTGGAAACAGACTCTAGGAAACCTGTCAGAGACCCAACTGTTGATTTGCCAATGCTAGACAAGTGCAACATTTGCTTTGAAACAGAAGTTCAAGGGTTTTATCTGGCTTGTGATCACAAACAGTGCTCCACTTGCATGGCCAAGCTCTTTCGAACAGCCATCAAAGATTCTAGTTTGCTTCCGATGACGTGTTGCAGCCTCCCCATTGATATGAATGTAGCATTCAAATTGTTGGAGCCGGAAGAAGCGCAGTTGCTCCAAACACGCACATTGGAACTGGAGACCCAGAATCGAATGTATTGTCCCAGATGCAACGCGTTCTTCAATTTGGATTTGGTGGATAGTTCCGAGACCAATGTTCTCAGTTGTGAGTGTGGTGTTAGCCTTTGTCTCGTCTGCAAGACTTTGGATCATCCCGGTATCTCTTGTGATGCCAATCAAGTGGAGATAGCAAGAATGGAAGCAGGTGTGCTAGAGTTTTCCAAAGAAAACGGTTGGAAGCAATGCCCCAAATGTTCTGTCATGATTGAACTCCGGTCGGGGTGTAATCATATGACCTGTTTAAGTTGCCGACATGAATTTTGTTTCAAATGTCTCAAGCCTTGGTGTAAGGAGGCAGGGATGTGTCCCTCGGGAGAGTGTCCGCTTTGGGAAGAAGCACAGTTATTGGAAGAGGGGGAGCGACGCGTCCAACAAGAGGAGAATAACTTGGGAGCCGCTCGACAAGGCGTTGTCCCAAGGGAACAGTTACATCGAGCCATGAGAGGTTTGAGAACCCATGAAAACTGCAAACATCGTTGGGTTCATCGGCGTGGGAATTTTGGGGATTGTGCGAAGTGCATGTTTACCTTGGAAACCTATGGAATGAAGTGCGTTTCAGATTGTGGATACGTTGTGTGCTTCACCTGTGCTCGCCATCGACTGCCTCGGCGAGGCTGGCGCTAGAACGAGAGCTACTAGAATTGAGAGGGCTGAATCCCATCAAGAATCACTTTTGGAACTTCGTGTTCTGTTCCTACTTTGGAGTGTGCCACAATATACTCACTTTTCATGGAAAGCACTGAATTGAGATTACGCATCATCTTCGAAACGACAATGACACACTCCTTCCCTTACGATTTTGTGTGCGTAGCGACAGCGGATCAGCATTTTGTACCCGTTGTAAGACTTTGTGCCATGAAAGACTCTCTTGTGAGCAGAATCAAGCTCACGGCACAGGACGTGATGCTCTGGCAATTCAAATCGGCATTGAAAAGGGTTGGAAACGTTGCCCCGACACTTGAAACTTGCTGTTGTTGTTGCTGTTTCATGGGGCGTAGGAGCACTTTCACATGAATTCGCCATTTCAGTTTTCCTGTCGATGTTGGCGATAGTACGCATTCGACTGAACTCCCAGACTCAGTTTGCATTTCTACATAATCGATGCATCCTTGTACGACACTTTATCTTTTCCTATTGGGACTATGAATTCAACGGCTGAGGTCATCTGTCTTAGCTCCCATTGTGATCGTGACAGTCTCCACGATGGTGTTGGGGGCTGCTCTTTTTGTCGTGGGTGTGGTGCGATAGGATACTGTGTGCTCTTCCAAAGTCCAACACAATTTTGAAACATCGATCTCCACGACCATGAGTTTTTTTATCAATTGATGGTTTACACAACCGGTTTCCAACGAAACCGCAACGTTCCCCCTCCGAAAGGAAACAATAATCCTTGGACAGAAGGGTATCCCCCCAAGCAGTTCAAACAACGATGAGAAGTCCCCTTCAAATGACAATATCTTGTCATCAGGGGTCAGTATGGAGAGAGTACCCTATGGGGGTGACCCCCCAGAAGCAAAGCAGATCGATTCGAACACTGCTACTCCCATTTTTCCAATTGGTGCACCATTTGTTTTCGTTCCATTCCCACAAAATGAAACATTCCATTTTGGTGGATAGGATACAAAACCAGAGATACGGCCGTTCCCCATGCTTACACCGCAAAGTACACCTGGTAAAACAGCGGCATCGTCAAACATGTTTGACTTGGGTACAGGGTTCCGAAACCTGCGGCGACTCGATGATGGTAGGCGAAACAGACGAGGCCACAAAGGGCAGGTTTGGGACAAGGGAACCGCTCCCAGTCCGTCGGTCCCAAACTTCTTCATACCGCTTCCAACTGAATCGTCAATTGAACAAAGTTCAGCGTCGAAGGTACCGACAGTACCAAAATTCATCTCTTCCGATGAACTATTTGTTTTCAACCCCAACTTTGAAAAGACATCGATCCTATTTGGTGCTCCGAAGACAGAACCAGTTCCGAAGTATACTGCCGGACTTGCATCACACAAGGCAGAAGATTCAACTTTCACGCAAGCGCATCCCAGTATAATGCACCCTCAAACCCCAGTCAACTCTCTCAACAAGGCTTTCAACATTGGCTCGGGAACAAAACAGTTGCCAAAGGTCCAACTGAGCATGTACATACAGCCGCGAACTTTTTCAAAGCATTTGAAGAAGCCAACATGAATAGTTCGCTTCGTCAAATGGAAACATCGGAACCAGCGTGCATACCAACATCACATACTGACTACCAGTCGTCCTTCCAGTGCACTACTAGTAGTAGTACCGCAAAGCCTGCACCGTCATTTCAGGCATCGCATTCCATGAACAACAATGCGCCAGCTCAAATGAGAGTGGTAACACCTCATTTATCTATGCACCAGGGATCTGGGGGCTTCAACTTCGGCACAAACGCTCCAAGAAGGCGCTTCCAAAGTGTCAACCCTCTTCGGCGTTTTGTCAAGGCTAGAAACCCCCCTGCGACAGTCCAGCACTTTTCCACACCATCCAAGGCTATGTTGAAGAATGATAATACATCTGTAAACTCAAACCTGAGCCAAAGACGTCCTTCACGGTATCATTGCCATTTGCGCACGACCAAACCTCTCAGCATCCATCCTTCAGCTTTGGTAACCTAAAACCTGCACCAATGTCACAAACAATGATTCAGCAGAGTCCGGTAGACCTCAAACCCGCAGCATCCCGCCCGACAAAACATCCAAGGACAGTAAGGCCAACTCTTGCTTCGCTAAAACCGGTGCCGTCTAAGGCGCCCCCTGAAATGAAGAAACAGTCCACTCCAGAACTCAACCAAGTACTTTCTAATCTGCACGAGCGACTCAACATGCTCTCAGGAGACATCCAGGCGTACCGACAACAAGGAACATCTCCAACGCGCGAAAGGAGACCGCAGGTCGTCAAATTACAGCATCCGTTTTGTCACAACAACACAAGATGCTAAGACAAGATTTCGCAAAAGTCAAGACATGGTACACATATGCAAAAAAGGCAAAGCATTTAGCTTCCACTGCACCACGAGCGTTTCTAGTCGTTGCATCCAAGGACACAACAGAAAACAAATCCGCAGGAGCATCCAATGTACCACTGCGACCAAGCATCACATCTGGAGAACTCAAGCAAGCTCCACCTACGCATGTGATTCCTCCCGATGATGCACCAGCAGAGGACATTTCCGATCGAAAACCCGCAGTATCCAAATTACCGCTTCTTGATGAGTGCAATGTCTGCTATGAAACCAACGTACGCGGCTATTATCTGGCTTGTGACCACAAACAGTGTGTGTCCTGCATGACCTTGCTTCTTCGGACAGCCCTTGGTGACGCGAGTCTGCTCCCTTTGCGCTGTTGCGGAGTTCCCATTGATATGAACGTTGCCATTGAACTACTCAATACCTCGTGGTGTTTCATTGCTTAATTCATATGTTGTATAGGAACAGCTTGCGCCTGATTTGTATTGTGGTTGTTGGGATCTATAGAACGATGTACTCGTAGCCGATCCAACCAAGTACTGGACACAGACATCATGGGACATGATGGGTCCTGCGTTCCTCCGACCACAACGAGTTCACCAGAAACAGTAGAACAGGAAGTAGATGGCGTCCAGATTCTGCCGCGATCAGACGAAACACTTAGGACCGGCCATGGTTGCTCGGATCCAAGTGATGGGTCCAAAGATAGTGGCTGAACCTAGTAGTAATCCCACCCACTGACGCTGTGGTTGCACTCTTGTTGCCAGTGTCTTTGAAGACAATACTCCGCAGCCATACTGGAGGTGGGGGGCACCCCTACTCCTACTATACAATCTGCAAGGGAGCCATGGGTGTCAATTCGGCTTCATACAGTTTCGACGTGGACGTTGATGTGGATGGATCCTCCTCCTCCTCCTCATTGTTGTTGTCCATACCACCACCACCAGCATCTTCGTCGTCTTCATACTCTGGGGCGCGGCTCAAGGTAGGTTCCAGTTCCGAGGACAAGAAACCAGCAACCGGCATGGGATATCGACACAAGACCAAGAAACCTGCAAAGAACCAAATGACAGCCGCCGCCACATCAGCCTTGGATCCCCAAAACCAACTGCAAGAATTGCCTCCATACTTGTAGTTATTATTGTTGTTGTTGTTACTGCCATTGGACTGACAAAGTTGAGAGGCAAACCAAACAAAGCCGAGTGCTTGGGACAGACTGGCAAGAATCAACAAATACCCTGTCCATCTCCAGGTCCCTCTAGAAAAGATGAAACAGGTGGAACACCACAAAAAGACAGTTCCCCCTCCTCCCACGACCAAGGCGAGAAAGGACACAATCTGCGAGGCCTTCCAAAAGGGATCATAGATATCGGTGGGATACAACAAACAAGACGTATCAAAGTTGGTAATCCATTGATTGTCTTGTGTCAAGACAGGTTCTCGATACGCCCCAATGCCTAATTCCAACCATGGAGGCAAGTGTCTGGTACTGCGATCGTTGTGTTTGGCCAAGATTTTGACAATATCGCCTTGGACTTGGGCAAAGTCACATCCATCTTGAAAGATGCCAGCCATCCAACCCAACGTTGAGAGTGTAGCAATAAATAAGGGATAGGTTCCATGGGGTAAGAGGGACGATTTGGAGGATTTGTTGTTGTTGTTGTTGTTGTTGTTGTTGTTGTTGTTGTTGTCATTGTGGTTGTTGTGGGTATTGTGGGTATTGTGGGTATTGGAAAGGCCATCGGTTTGGTCATCTTCGTTGTTGTTGTTGTTGTTGTCCATTATATTATTGTCATTGTCATCGTCATCTGTGGTGGGTAATTTGGTAGGCTTGGTCATTTTCCGTTTCTGTTTCTATGGATTTTGATATTCTGTGTTGTGGTGGTTGCCTTGTTGTTGTTTGCTGTTGTTGTTGTTGGTTATGAGATGACCGCAATGATAGATAGTCCCTCTCCTCCTCTTTTTGTTGTTGTTGGGAAAAGAAAAAAAGCACTACTACTCCAACCATCATGGACGTGCGACAGCCCCAAGGACATCTTACACTTTAACTACAAGAGCCTACCAGCTTCCGAGTTGCGCACGACGACGATGATGGAGTCCTGCTTCGTAGGATTGTCGTAGAGTATATGCAGGCGTGCTCAACGGTCGGGTGGTGTATGTGCATGGTTGATGATGATGACGACGACGGAGCGACGACCACCGACAACAACACCAAGCACCAAGCCAAGGCGGATCTTGCCAATATTGCATTCATTGCCTTGCTTTGCCTTGATTGCATTGTTGTGGTTGTTTTTGTAATTTCCACACTACCAACTACCAACTACCAAGTAGCAACTACCATGAGCAGCAAATTGACAACTCCGAAAAAGAAAAAGGACAAGTCGCTGCCTCCCACGAGCAACAGCAGCAGCAAACGCATGAAAGAATTCTCCGCCCAGCACGGCGTGGCTCCTGGCCGCATTGGCAACAACAGCCACACGGGCCGCATGACTCCCAACACGGCTGCGGCAGAAGAAGACCACCCCGACTTGGCCGAGTTGGAGCAACGCCTCACGCACGAAGTCGACGATGATTTCTTCCAAGATCCTCGCAAGTTCCACACGCTCCATCGAGTCATTGACGTCCTCGGCATGCAACTCGACACGTCCGCCATGGACGCTCTCCAAGACACCGCGGCCTCTCGCAACTACAGAGACTTGAACTCCAACCCCGCCTACAAGACTCTCAAAGACCAGCAGCAAGTCGTCGAGGAAGCCATTGAGCACTTGGCCCTCATTCACTGTGCCGACTTGAATGGATCCGTCGTGCAAGTCGGCCGAGTCGCTCGGCAATTCCATGATGCCGTCACGCAAGTCAGGCATTTGCGCAAACAAGTCCAAGAAATTCAAGAAACACTGGGAGCCGGAACCGAGCCTGCCAACAATCATGCCAACAACAACAACAAGAATGGACAGCAACAACCCTCTCAACCCAACAGTGCCAGTGCGGCAACGCCTGTCGCGGCACAATCCAATTCACAGGCCGCCGCCATGTCCCTTCGAGAATTGTGGCTCAAGAAGTTGGAGGCTGAAGCCGTCTTGAGTTTGTTGGACAAGTTGGATCGGATTCGGGCAGCTCCCCGACAATTTGATCGCTTGGTTGAACAGAATCGCATTGGCTCTGCCGTCTCCACCGTCGCACAAGCCTTGGATACCATGTTTTCCTCCGATGTCGCACAAGTACAAGCCTTGCACAAGATTATGGAACAACTCATGCTTCGCAAGCAACGTGCCGAAGAAGTCGTTTGGGATTTGTTGTTGGATGTCTTGTTCTTGAGGACTGGGAACGGCACGGCCGAACGCATCGCGCAACAAAGCAAAGCCTTGTTGGCCAACATGGCGGCTGCCGGTGGTGGTGCGCCTGCACCCTCCAACACTGCCACCAATCCTGCCACTGCCGACCGACATCCCTATGGTATTGTCAATCCCTTCCTCACTCCGCAACTCCGCTATGCCCTTCCCTCCGATCTACAATACGAACCTACGGCCTTGGCCTCCACCAAGGCTTCCGAACTTTCCGCTGCGGTGGCTGCCGCTACCTTGGATTGGCAAGACGAGTTCGTCACCGACGAAGAAACCAAAGGGGAAATGCTCATCCCGACCCCCAATCTAGATGCCGATTTCGATTTGGAGTCAGAAGAACGCCGCCACTTGGAAGAACAATCCTATGCCTGGAACGACCAGAATGCCAACCAAGAAAGCAAATTATCTCCCACCAAACCATCCTATGGAGATCATGTTTTGGCACTCCGAACCTTGGTCGAATGTTTGGTGCGGTTGCGCCGTCTCGACGATGTCGAACGCTTTGTCACCGATGCACTCGAAAAGGAGATTCACAGTTTGGTCGAACGCGAACAAACACGCACATTCATGCGGGTCGAAAATAGTTCCAACCAACAATTGAGTAGTGTTGGTCGCTATGCCATGTTGCTCAACAAGGCTGGGGCGTCCACCGATCTACGGGACTTTCGAAAGCATTTGTTGGCTGTCGTGTCGGCCTTTGGCAATGTGTGGGTTCGATTGGGACATTTGGCACAAATCATTCGTCATCGGTTGGTACGTCTTGTTGTTGTTGCTTGCTCGTACAAGTGTGCTATGCTGACTCTTATGTTTTGTGGTATAGGCAAGTGAAAAGAAGTATTCGGCAGCCTATGCCGTTCCCTCGGCTGCCCTTGCCTCTACGCTTCGAACTGCCAAGGATGTCATGGAACGTGAACTCAAGAGTTTCCTAGATGCCTGCTTGCATGGTACCCTCGAAAAGGAACCGGAATTCAATATCAGTGCTTTGACCAACGTTTCAGGACAGTCTCGTCAGGTTGCCACCAAAACGACCAAGAAGAAAATCAACAAGCTCGGATTGGAGAGTGGTTTGTTTTCTCTAGGAATTATTGATACCAATGATAAGGACAGCGCTCCCGATACTTGGATGCCTAGCACCACCACAAGTCGACGCAATGCCATTCAAGAACTATCCACGTCCAAGTTTGTCAATGAAGTCTTGTTTGCCAAGACAACGCAAAATGGTACACCTCAAATTCGTCACGCCTTGTTCTTCCGAAAGGCACTGGCCAAGTGGCATATTGACAGTGCAGCCGTTCGAAGCCAGCTGGCTAGAGCTACCTTGGAGGATACCTCGGCTCCCAGCTACGCTACTGTCGATGAAACTCCTGCTTTGGAATACCTTGATATTGTGATTCAACGTGACTTGTTGCCCGTTTTGCAAGAAGAGGCTGTCAATGGAACGGTTCGTGCTCTCGAACGTCCCGATGCCTTTGATCCCGTCTTGGATCGCAGTGTCTACGCTCGAACTGACTCGAACGAACCACAAGATGTGGACATGTGTCGTGCCTGTACAGCGTTGTACAACTTTACAGGACCTCTCTTTTTGGCTCTCCATCGTCTTCCAAAGGGTGGAGATATGTATTTGCCGCTTGTGGCTGTGTTGGAGCACGTCATTTTGACTTTTATCAGTCGCGTCAAACAACAAGTCAGTCGACTCTGCGCAGACAAGACAGCATTTGCCTTGCTCCTGGATGCGACTCCCTCGGGAAGTTCACAAGTGGCTTTTGCAACCATCATGGAGCGTCGCAAAGCCTATGCTCAGCTTGTGTTGGCATATGCCGATGGAGACCTTCTAGAAGCTGCCGCCATGTCAGATCCCTCGGGGGATGGAAGTGGTGTGCCATTGTTGACGCCATCTGCTAGTGACACGCCCAACAAGGCTCAACAACAATCCAAACTGGCTGCCATTGCTGGAATGGAAGACTTGGATTTGGTAGGAGGTGTAGAACGAGAAGAATCCAACCTTTCCAACGAGCTCGCCTATGTGAAAGCGTACTTGGAGTTTGCCGCCATGGATCAGAGCAAGAATATCAAGACTTGCCCTGATGAACATTTGATGAAGAGTGCTTGTTTGAGCCATTCCTTGTTGAAGTTGGCCAGTTTGTTGGATTCTAGGCTCAAGGTCCGAAGCGCTGTGGGTGGTATTTCTACCAAGACTTTGACCAACACTCGCGCATTACGGGAGGCGATCAAGACCATCAAGGCCAATGGTTTGAAGATGGCCAAGTTCTGTCGTGCTGATGTTTTGTTGCAATCCGTTACCCGCCTTTCCAAGGTCTGCCACTCGTCTACAGTGGTAGCTCGTGATGCTGTTCGTATTCCTTCGTCCGTAAACGATTTGGGAGAGTACATGACTGCAGCATCTGACAATCTTCGAGAAGCTGCTGGCAATGCTGTGACTGCCTACGCCTTCTCTACATTGGAACAATACATTCCTCTTTGTTTGATCCAAACGGTTCGTGTCCTTGCTGCTGGCAAGGGAATTGTCACCAAGGCTCCTTTGACAATGAATGGTATCGAAGCGCTGGATCGTTCCGGATCGGTGTTGTATCGGGATCTCAAGGGAGCTACATCGTTTGACAACTCATTTTGGGACATTGAGCTTGCTGCTGTATCGTTTGAACGCTCTGCCAGTTTCATTGCCATGATGGAGTTGGAAATGGCGGAATTGGAAGCGTACTATCAAGAGAATCGCAGTGATTTTTCGGAGCAAGACTTCCAACTCATGTTCAGCATGAACGGGCCCAGGCGAAAGGGGGACATCGGAAGGTATCACCTGCTAGTGAAACGACTTGATAAGGGGGGATAAAACTTAAACTACAATCTCTATGACAATTTAGTCCTCTGGTCCTGGACCAGAGCGTACTGTCGTTCGTGCAACTGCAGAGCAAAATCCGTAATCTCTTGTTCGTACCGAACATATTGAAGCATGTTCGCATACGTCGTTCCATTTCGTATCGATTTCAGTTCATCCATTACTTGGCTCGTGGAAATAGGAGATACATTCCGGCTCTTGGAGGAAGCAAAGCTCTGATAAAATACCCTTGTTTCCGGGTCGCTGCTCTGAGGTTCCATTACATGATACAGGACGTCCATGGATTCTCTCATCCTCTCAACGACACCCACCGTCACATTGTATTGGATCAGATTCTCCTTGACAATATCTGCCATTTCCTTGGCGGAACATGTTTGCTGGAGACATGTCTGCATTTGGGATGGCGTCAGCAAGTAGTCAGCATACTTCTTGTGAAAGCCATCAGTATTGTCAACCTCTTGTTGAATCTGTTCAATGACAGATTTTATTGAAGGCTTTCTTCGTTGGCGATTACTCCTGTACTGTGTGGTTTGCATGAAGATAACACCGCTGACATACTTTGCTGCCGCATCTCGGAAAAACGCCACATGGCGAAGGTTCCTAGGAGTATCCGACACAACATGATCCAGCCTGCCGATTCTAAAATGACCTCCTACAATGTCAACTCTGTCTCGCAAGAACGTGGAATTGACATTGTCTTGGCTTTTTTCTGAATTCTGCCAAACGTCCCCTTGCCGATTAAGATAGTTCTTCATCTTGCAATTTGCCCAAGTGTTGTCGCCGTTAGCTGGTGCCACAATTGTTGCATTGGTGCAACTGATCAACGTAGCACAAGAAGACCCCGGACATTGGCGTTGGCCATATTGTTGAAAGAAATTCCTCATGGTAGAGCCTGCAGTCTTGAAGACGTGAACAAAGACAAGTATCGATGATTTGTGGGTCGCTGGAAAGTCCGTACTGCAATTCCAGTTCAGAGGTTGGATGGATGCTTCCAGAGTGGGTAGCCACTTCGAAGGCAAGCCTCCATAGCTTTCAACTGTAGTACTGACTTGGTCATTACTCAAGTGGCTGGGATGATGGTAATCACTTTCTCCAATAGGATCTGGGGATTCTGCCAACTTGACAAGCTGCAGATCAAGAGAAAGCAATACACAAATGAAACCAAATACGATGGATACAGTGTGCTTCAGCTGAACAATACTCATTCTGTTAACCAAAACACCTAGCGAAAGGGCAATAGACAGGAAACTACCAACAGCACGTGCTCATGGTGTGGGAGTGGTGCTTTTCACCGTTTCACCTCATCCGTTGAGTTTTGTGTGCGAGAAACATCCATGTCTCAGGAATATTTTGACGTCGAATTGCGACTCAAACACGTCTCGATACGTCTGGACTGATGAATGAGGACGGTATTTACAAGATATTTACAAGATCTATGACAAGATAACTCGATTGGATCTACGCCAGACTTCGAAGCTTCTCAATTTTCGCATACTGCCATTTGTGTAGCTTCATCGCAAAGTCCGTAATCTCTTGTTCATACCGAACGAACTCGAGCATGTTGGTATATGTGGTTCCATTGTGGATTTTCTTCAGTTCTTGCATTACTTGGCGAGTGGATATGGGAGACACGTTCCGGCTTTTGGAGGTAGCAAACTTGCGGTAAAAGGCCCTGGTTTGGGGATCGTTGGGATGAGGCTCCATGACATGATGAAGGACATCCATCGATTCCTTCATTTTCTCCACAATACCCACTGTAACGTTGTAGTCAAGTAAGTTCTTCTTGATCAAATCGGCCTTTTCTTTGACAGAGCACTTTTGATCATGGCATGTTTGCAGTTGGGTGGGCGTCAACAAGTAATCCCCATATTTCTGATGATATGATGTTCCAGGAGCTCTTGCAGCATGATCGACCTCTTTCTGAATCTTTTCGAGAATGATTTCCATATTGTTCTCACTTTTTGGATGATGAGTCGTTTGTACAAAGATCTTTCCGCTAACATATTTGGCTGCGGCATCTCGGAAAAAGACCACGTGACGATGGTGGCGTCCATGCTTGTCCAACTCCCCGGCGGTGGTCAAATGATCCAATGTCCCAATCTTAAAGTGTCCACCGACAATATCTACATGTTGATGCAAAAAAGTGGAGTTCACATTCCTACGATCTCTATTGGTACTGTACCAATCTCGACCTTTTCGGCGTTGATACTCTTTCAAGTGACAATCTTTCCAGGGCTCGGAGGTCATGTTGGCAACGGTTGGGATCTTCGCATTGGTGCAATGGATCAAGGTAGCATATGAGGTTCCCGAACATTGTTGACGTGCGTACTGCCGAAAAAAGTTTCGCATGGTGGAACCAGCCGTCTTGAATATATGCACAAAAATAAGAGTGGACGGTTGGGGTGGAACAGGATCCTGCTTGTGGATGCACTTCCACTGTAGCGGCTGGATGGATGCCTCGAGGGATGATAACCACTCGGACGGAATACCACTTGATCTCTCACCATCTTGCCGATGAATATGTTCATCCTCTTTTGTAGTGTGGATGACGACTAGATTCTCCGCTTCGACGTGGGCAACAGGACGAAATACGAGAGGCACTGCGTTGTCGAAATCACGTTTTGGGTGTGAAACAGCATGTTGTTCTAAAGAAAACTGGAACAACTTCCAAGCACTGCAAATAGTCACACAAAAGACCCAGAAAAATGTACCAGCAGAGTGTGGCTTTGACCTGTACGAGTAGCTGGACGAAGGAAGAAGCATGCTACTCGTACAAACAGGGAGGAGGGCGTCATTTTTCTTGAGTTTTGGCGTTGGCGGATACTACTGTTGTGATTCGTTTGACTCGATGGCTGGAGTGTTGGAGGAAGACGTGTGTGCGTTTCGCCAAAAGTCAATACGTCCGTCCCTGACCCGTCCAGTGTTTTCATGTCCAAGCATCTTTTGGGCAATTCTTTGTTTTCGCATTTGGTGGTCGTCGCACCAACGACAAAACAGAACCTCTCACAAATCACTCTTTTTGCTACGACAACAAGCAAACCAATCACTAGCAATCATGGGAAAGAAAAGTAAACGAGTCCGAAACAACAAGGAAGGAGGCGATGCTGAGGATGACACCAAGCAGGCTCGTCATCAACAGGGTGCTGCCTCCAATAAGAACTCGGACGAGGTTGAGACCGCTGACAACTTGAGGTTCGAAGACCCTTTTGTGGATGAATATATTGTCGAAGATGAAGAAGCAGAAGATGGCATGGAAGAGGATATGGACGGAGAAGGTCATCCTCAGGGAAACAATGGCGACGCCGCTGGTATGGAAGTGATCCAGTCCTGGCATCCTCTCATGGGTGGAGAGCCCCCAGAAGATTTGGAAATGGACCCATCTGCCTACAAAATGCATCACACCTTGGCTGGTGAATGGCCTAGTTTGAGTTTTGACTTTTTGCGCGATACTTTGGGAGATGCGCGTCAACGGTTCCCTCACTCCTTGCAAGCTGCTATTGGTACCCAAGCCCCATCGCCTGACGACAACCATTTGACCATTTTGCAATTGAGTGATCTCTGCAAGATTCCAAACAACAATGAAGAAGATGATATTTTGGGAGAAGAATACGACAAGCAAGATGATAACGATGATGATTCCGATGACGAGGAAGACGAGGACTTGGATCCTGTCATGGAACATTTCAATCTTCCTCACCGTGGAGGAGTCAACCGGATACGCGCCATGCCCCAAAACTCGGACATTATTGCTACCTGGAGTGACTTTGGTATCGTCAACATCTACAATGTCCGCCATGTACGTTCCCGATTCCATGGACACAATTCTGCCACCGACATGTCGTCGTCGATGCAACCCAAGGATGAACCCTACTATGTTCATTCAGGACATGGGACCGAAGGATTCGCTTTGGATTGGTCGAAAGCCAACCAAGGTCATTTGGCCTCGGGTGACTGTCAGGGTGCAGTCCACCTATGGAAGCCTCGGGACAATGGAACATCCTTCGAGGTCAACAGCACGTACGAAACGGTGGGAGGCCACAGTGTCGAAGACTTGCAATGGAGTCCTTCGGAAAAGACAGTGATCTGCGCCGCTGAGGCCGGAGGTTTCATGTCTATTTATGATACTCGGGCTCCCAACCGAGCCATGCTTCGACCTTTGATCGCCGAGAACGGCATCGATGTCAATGTGTGCAGCTGGAACCACTTGGTCTCCAACCTTCTTGCAACTGGAAGCGACGATGGCACTCTTAGTGTATGGGATTTGAGAACTTTCGGAAAGGGAAGTAACAAGGCTGATCCTTTGGCCCAATTCACTTGTCACAAGACTCCCATCACCAGTGTCGAATGGCACCCTACCGACGAGAGTATGTTGTCCGTCAGCGACACCGTCGGAGCATACGTGTACGATTTGAGTGTTGAAGAGGATGCTCCTCAACAACAATCCGACGAAACCAAAATGTTGGTGGCTGATATTCCTCCTCAATTGTTGTTCTGTCACTCGGGATCGACCGACTTTAAGGAACTCCACTGGCACCCTCAAATTTCCAGTTGTATCATGACCACAGCCTACTCTGGATTCAGTGTCTTCATTCCTTCCAACTTGTAAGAAGAGCAACATCGTAAGACTACTCAACTGAACATTCACATGAACAAGATATTCCATAGTAGTTCGTAGTACTACCGGTAGGAAGTAGCAGCCTATCCTACGATTCATAGAACAGGAGGTGGTATGCGTTGCATGCCGATTCGTTGACTACCGCCAACAGTCGTAGGGTTGTCCCAACCGGACAAGTACGACTCCTCGCCCGACGCTTATCGCACATGCTTCATTTGAAACTGAGTATGCATGTTTAAGCATGTAAAATGAATTTATACATGTATTCATACCATATTGTGTCGAGATTTGAGATAACATGGCGAACTATTTCAAAGCATCACACACCGAGTCAAACCTCCCCACTTGTTGTTGTGTCATGGCGGGCAAAAGCGCGACGACGACCCAGTTTGTGTTGGTGTTTTTTATGATTTTTTTTATGCAACAACAACATCAACAGAAAGTGGAGGATTAACAACAACAACATCGCAAGCAACAGACAACAACAACAAGTATCAATAAATTTTCCAAAGAGACAAAACAATAGTACATAACTTCCATACAGCACCATGTCATGTTCCGTGCAATTGTCGTTTGAAGACGGACAACCCGAGTCTCTGTTTGAAGCGTCAGAGTTGCTTTTCACACTGAAAGATGTGATTCCTAGATTTGGTCAAACGGATGACTTGTCTACTGCTTGGATAGAAGGAGGGGACTCCTCGTCTTACTTGATTGGACTTTTCGCTTCTTGTATGATTGTCACAGCTGTACTGGTGGCATGGGTGATTGCCTTGATTGGATGCTCAAGAGCTGGACCTTTGAAGTGTGGAATTTGGTCTGGTCGAGTTCCAGAACCCAAAGAGCCTCCCAATGCACCTGAGATTCTCTTTCCTCAAAATCAAGTGGCCAACTACCGTACATCAAGTACGAATCAGTCGTTTGCTCCCGTGGATGCCTCTGTCACTTCCAACGACGGCCCGATGGCTCTCTCCTCTGGTCAGCCAACCAAGGCTGCCACAACTACGGCGATCAATAACAATACTTCCATTTCCCCATCCAACACACAACCCAAAGGGAACAATGTGCTCTTGTCTCTGTTGCCCAATACATCCTACGATCAATCTCCCGATTCCTCCTACTTTCTTTCCGTCGTCAGCCAGTCTGTCGATCAAGAACCCATCCTACCTCCCACACCTCCCAGAGATCTTTTTCCTCATATCATTCGAGCCACCGTTCCTCCCAATGGGGAAATTGGCATTGGTACTACTACCGTACATCTAGACATGTCTGAGTTACCCACCACCGAAGAGTCTGTGGATCTGTTGGATGACGCACAAGGTGATGTCCAGCCGGCATCCCCTACTGCCAGTGTCCATTCTGCCGTCAGTTCCTCCAGCAAATATTCCGAATACATGAAATACTTGGACGAGGCAGCAAATACGCACCTTCTCAAGAACAAGGGTGGAGGTAATACCGACGACGATGACAGCGACGACGATTCGGAGGATCCTCTGGCATCTCCCATGTCCAAGAAGGATTCCGATGACTGGTTGTTGGATTCCGTCCTGGCCGATGACTTGCCAGAACCCACCAATGTCCCTGCTTCTCCTGCTGCTGCCAGTGTCACCAGTGCCAGCAGTGAAGATAGTACCAACATGGAGGCAGACAGTGCATTGTTGGATGAGACGACCGATGATATTGGTGAAGTATCCCAGCAAGTGGAAGATCAGCAACAACAACAACAAGATTTGAACATGTCCTTTCCCTTTGAAGCTCCCGAAGAAGGGTTTTTGTTTGAGGATGATGATGGCGAGGAATCTTCAGGAGTCTATGATGGCGAGCAACCCATGCATGGATCCACCCTTCCACAATCCAATTTTACCAGTAGAGCGGCTGCCCGCAAGCGTCTGTTAGAATCTTGTGCCAAGAATTTCCGGAATACAAGTTCCTTACTCATGACCTCCAACGTCCTTGTTACAGATGACTCTCAGTTGGTTATCAATGAGGCGGATAGTATTGTGATTCGTCCTTCCGACCTCGCTGGTGACTCGGATTCTGCTCTTTCATCCCTTCCGCTTTCGTCTACCAAAATCCTTGGTTCCAATGCCACCAAAAAGACCAATGGCAAGCTTGACCCTCTCCAAATGGTCATGCCATCCAACACCGATTCAACCGAACAATCGGGCAGTTCCGATGGCGATGATGATCACGACGAAGAAGTGGAGAGCATTGTCAATGTCGCCTCGGTCGTATCGCGTCTTTCAGAATCTAGCCGGCCCCGCCCTCCACAATCATCCTCCAAGACCTTGACACGAGAATACACAGCAGAAGAACAAGCCGAGTTGGAGGCCTACCGAAAAGAACACAATGATTGGGTCCAAGATCAACGCAGATTGCAGCGGAATCTTCATACCTTTCGGGCACTGGTAGTCGTTGCCGGTACGGTACTCATTGTATCCACCTTGCTTTGTGCTCTAAATGGTATGTGGAACTTGGATTGGCAACGACAGAACATGTTGGAAGCCTGGAACGTGATTCGATCCAATGCGCTTCAGTTGGAGAGTCTCGCCACCTACCTTGTTACCTTGCAACTCAACGTGCGACAACAGCTATGGACGGTATGGCAACTATTGGATCAGCATTGTCCTTTGGTTCGCGACAATATCTGCTCTGTAGAAATTTCCAGCAGTAGTTCCGCATTCAACTCTACCTGCAACGTGGATGGGATCCCATTGGAGAGCCAGTGGCAAGCATGGTTGGATGTGTATGTGGACCCTCAAACCATTGAATCTGAATACCTTGAAGTACAAGATTGGTGGTCTGTGGCATTGGATGCTGACACGTTCTCGGACCAACCCGTCGACAACTATCTCAGTGGCTGGAACTGGGCTTTGTGGGCCGCTGTCACCTGTAATGCAGTCTTGGCCGTGGCCGTATTTACCATTTTGGCGGCAGTGGCATTGCCCGAAGCCAACACACTGCATCGCCAAATATCGACATGGTCTTTTTCCATCATCTACTGGACGGCAGCCTTGTTCACATGGTGCTTTGGTATTTGTCTCATGGTAGCTACCACCTTGACGGTCGACAGTTGCATGGTGGAGGATGGAGAAGGTTCGCCATCCCCGACAACGGTTGCCAAGACTCTGTTGCAACGAATGGATACAGAATCTAGTATTCCACAATATTGGGACTACATTGTGGATGGGTGTCCCGCAGACGATTATCCTTCTCTCCTGGATGATCGCGTCACGGCATGGGCTGGACTCCTTCCGACCGCGATTCGACTCCAAAAGGGATTTTCGGCTTACAACAATGAAACATTTTTGGATCAGTGTGGTGTTTCTATTGACGCATTGCGAGAAGCTACCGGGACTCTGAGTGAGCAACTATGTACGGTAACGCAGGAACTATCCACGATGCGAAGCGCATTGGGATGCGACAAGTGGTACCCTTGGTATGAAAGCATCAGTAACAACTCTCTGTGTGATAACGGAACCAATGCATTGGCTTGGGCTTGGTAAGGATTTTCCTGTTGGATGAATACAGAATGTATGTAGGCTCTTTTTCTCACACACCTGTTCATTGTTTGCAACTTGCAGCGGAACACAGTTGCTGGTATTGATCATGGTGTTTATCATTTGGACGCTCCGCGCGTCGTTCATCATTCCTTCCAGTGATGCTTCAACCGAAGCTATGAGTCGCAGCGGAACAAGCCAGCAATATTCCAAGGGTGGGAATGTTTCACGAGGGAGCATGGCATAGTCCTGTACATTTCACTGCGAGTACGGCGCCGCAATACCCAACCCTTCACGAGGGAGGGGCGAGAACTCTTTGCTGTTGTTATTAAAAGATAGCAAAGACTCATTTGTAGAAAAGCAAATGTATGTTGCCTAATATTCGTAATCAGCAAACAAACTATCTAGGTCCCATTCATCGGTTTCGGACCATTGGTGGATAGAGTCCTTGAGCTTTTCGTAGAAGGCGACGGTATAAAAGTTATGCTTGGCCATGATCAAAAAATCCCCACCCTTGGCAGCAGTGAAATTCTTGGAACCACGAGGGCGAACGATTCGGCTACTAATCTTGGTCAACATATGGCCAGTGGGCACCGAGAAGGAAGTTGGGTCTCCAGTGACCCAGAACGGAAAAGGACCCTTTTGAATGGCGCGATAGTAGGGATAGAGTAAACACAATTTCTCGTTGTTGGAATGAACATAAGCATCTTGATACACATCATAGAGATATGGTTCAAAGTCTTTGGCAGGTCCTACATTGAAGATGAGAACACCATAGTCACAAGGTGCAGTAAACTCTCGGGAGTACTCAATTTCGTTGTTCTTTTTCAAAGTAGCCTGGTACAAAACGTGACCTTTATGGTGCTTGTGCTCCAAGGTCGTCTCGTTCACAGCTACCACACCAAGGGCATTGGCTGCATCAAAAGACTCCAAGTCTGCCCCATTGATACTCGACTGTGAGTGAAAGGGACTGCGTCCTTGACAACAATGAGCCCAGCCATAGCAACTGAACAAGAGCAATGACAGCGCTAGAAAAGACATTCTGATTCTGTCCATCAAGTGCCAACGCTGACAAGTCTTTGTTGACTTTTCAGGTGGCCAGAAGACTTGGTCTTCCATTGCTTCTAGATTCTCACTGTGTTGGGACTTCATTCCGCAGCAACTTCTTGAAATCAATAAAGAGATATCCGGAACTCCAAAAGCTTTGCTTTGTGCTCTGTTTTTGATTCGTGCTGCTGGTAATGGAACAACTCGACTAATCTCCAGTGTCGTTGTGGCATTCGGCATGACATTGGAAGTGTGACGAGAAATCTGTGCATTGAAAATATTAGTTCGAGCTGCGACAGTCCACCTTGTAGTCTCACTCATACCACCATGCAACCTCCTCACAAAATCGACATGCACAGTAATATCACCCCACCCTTCCACCAAGACTTGCTGCCAATCTGGAACCTGCTCGTGGGGAGGCAGCTCCCAACACCTGAGATCTTGTCATTTTGAATAATCCCATGATCCATGTGCTTTGAGTGCCTAACATCCAACAAAGCAACGGCCCTGGCCCTGTGGAATTCTATCAGTCGTCGTCGTACAAAACATCGGCAACAATATTTTGGTCCGATCGATTTGAATGGCGAGAGTACAACGACAGCAATATCCGAACCCTGCCATTCATTTTTCCCACTGCTAGAGCTCATATTTTATGTTGTTGTGCGCGCGGTATAACCTTTGCAGTCTCGGGACGCGGCCTCGTTGCATGGATGATCCCGCACAGCATGTCGTTGAAGGAGCTAAGTTAAGCTGCATGAGACTTCGCTTTTCCTTACCTCCCTCACTGGCCCGAGGAAACCAAGGAAGAGCCCATTGCTCGGGACACTCCTGACCTAGGATTTCACACCAACGTTCAAACTGCTGTCGAAGCATCAAACCTTCAAGTTAGCGCCTAACACCCTGGAAATGTCGTGCCATTGCCCACTATCATATATTCACGGATCAAAATCTGTGATTAGGTGATGTTGGAGACAAGTTTCTTCGTAATGGGAGTCTGGAATGTACGTACTTCCTTGGTCCGCTACATGCCTGCTACAATGTTCCGTCATCAAACCCATTCAGCTTAGAGCTTAGACTAACTCAGTTGCCTAATTTCATAAATAAAAGAATGTACGTATGTTGCATACGCAAAACAGGCCGAATCCAAAGTGAAAGACCACGATGGCCTCAATTCATGTCGGTCATACAATGGGACTTGGGATAGTGATTGCAGATCAATGTGATTATTTCCTGGATAGTCTCTGCGAATGTTCTCTTGGGTCTAGATAGTCTTGAACCAGTGAGACTTACATTGGTATGGGGCATTGTAGGGCACCCCGCAAAAGTTTCGTTGGCATAAAGCAGTTGAACCTTGTTACCTTGGTCGGCAAAATACCGATATTGGCAGTCATAATCCCTCAATATGCGGTTCATTTCATTCAGATGTCTTGGTCTTATGCGTCGTCTGCCGTTGTCTTTCTTACTATTCAAGTGCACAGCCTTTCTTGTCGGACCTGTTCCGTCATCACTTGCAGCAGTACTGTTGCCGCTTTCGCGAAATATGACCTGCAAACCATTCTCTTTCACTTCCTTGCATGGAACTTGGAGTATGTGACAGGCCATAACAAGGTCAACTCCCACCGCATCCATTCCTCCACTATCGAGTATCACAACGGAATACCCGTTTTGCACGAAATAATCCGCCAAACCCATCGAGTTTAGGACCGATGCAAAGGTTTTCAAACTCCGTGAACCTGGGTCTGTTGGAGGTACTTGATGTGTCTAAAAATACTTAATGTGATTGTCTTGCCTAGTANAACTCCGTGAACCTGGGTCTGTTGGAGGTACTTGATGTGTCTAAAAATACTTAATGTGATTGTCTTGCCTAGTAGTCTAGTTGGGTGCGATCCCCAAGCATGACAATCACAACATGGGTCAGTCACAAAATTGAGTAATGACTGCTTTGGTAGACCTACTTGATGCCACAAACTAATCAGATGATCTACCCTGGGTGTTTGGTGATGAATGCCAATCACAATGTTCTCGGGACGATGTGGGGTTGGCAAACACGACAAAAATCGTTGCCAAACCAGATCTGAAGTAGACGCCAGGTTAGCCGTTTCCAAGGAAAAATGGTCCAACCCTTCCGATGCAATGACCAAGCTGTAGCCCTTTGTCCAGGCTGCTTGAAACTGCTCCTGAAAAAGCCGGAACAGCGGATCTTGCGAAATGTCAGATTCCGGTGGCACTTTCCGCAGTTGAAAAGAGAGTATAGCAAATGTTTGGTAATTGAAATGCACTGGTGCATTTGATACCACCATGGATGCATTGGCTGCTTGGGCAATATCTTCTCGGCTTGGAATTGGGAATGCCCACTGTCCGAAAGGAGGGGTTCCGTCCTTGGGTGAGGAAATGGATGCGTTCAAAGTAGGAACAGCGAGCCACTTGAACAGTGCCCCTTGAATGGAGCTAGATCCAGTTTTGTGTGGACCTGGGAGGATTACGATTCGTTGGTTATCGTGGCGATCATCGCTGTGGATGACGTGTTTCTTCGGATGACGTGTTTCTTCGTCGATGATACTGTCTCAGGATTCAGCGAAATGCCAGCATGGAAGTATCGATCAAAACTGAGCCAAGACAGGAAACAGAGGCACCAAAGCAAAAGAGCATAACGCCGTCTCTGGACACACGATCGCATCATGTCAGGTTGTTCTGCTGATGAAGAATCCTTGTGACGACAGTCTTCAACCCGGTTTTGTAAAGGTGACCTACCTAGCACAATAACTGGGAGCAGATCGTAATGTGATAACCTGGAAAATGCTGTGCGAAGACGCACATACCAAGAAACCCGAGTTCTGTTGATCACATACACTTCCCGTTTCCAGGAGGAGGACGGTGAATGTTTTCGAGGACTCTGCCTGCGCGCGCCATCGCCCCTTGGAGTGTATGTATATATATACCTATGACATAAGGCAGTACTCGGATTGGGACATCATGACACTACGTGTCGTGTCACACCGTACCACAAATTGGCTTGTAGGAACAAGATTCCAGCTTCCTTTGGTGTTTTAGTATCGTCGTAATCAAGAAATAGAACTATCATACGTCCAATCTATCGTACCGTCCGAGTGGATCCGGAAGTTACATATGCTCCGTACTCATGACTGGTCTTCCGTATTATTCGTGCTTCAACCTTCCGCTTCTTGCAGGAGTGGTCAATCCAGTCCCCCAAAGGTGATCATGATGGTCACATCTACCATGGTCAACTTTCCTCTGTATTCCAATCAACAATCAACCTCACCATGACCATTGTATTCATACATCTCAATTAATGTAATGGGGAACCCTGATAACCCTGGAACCAGTCCATCCACTGATGACTGGGGGCATGCATGATCATGGTCGATCATCTTTTCTCTTCCTTTCCATTGCTTGTTCACACTCCTCCATTTTTCTCCTTTTCTTCGGGTGCTCATCATACAGATTGAACAAAATCTTTGATGTCAGGTATTCTCTCTTCTGTCCGCCTGGGATGATCTTGGTGGCTGGTGGCCAGATCTGTATTTTCATGTGTCGAAATATGCGCCGTTATGATTTCCTACATCATTGTTGCCACTGACTCTCTCACTGGGTGGTAACAGATCGAATTCGACATCTTCTTCAACATTGATTTGGGCTTCGATGCATTGGTTATCACAGAAAGATTGTCGCCATACACGTACGCAGGTCCTGATAATGGTACCTGCCCCATCATTCTCAACTTGCACTACTACTGCAACCACTGAACCGGGAGGACGCATACTCATACACTCATGCAGCACTGAGGGGCAATCAAGAATCAAGTTCAGTGACAAGGAAGAGATGTCAGTATCCCCATGAGAGTGTCTATTCCAAGATATTTTGATGTCAGACAAGGACGAGGCACCAGTCAATCTTCCTCTTCAACCCACCACACCAGGAACATCCTGCCACCTCTTCATTCCCTTCCTCCCTCCTCCTCTGAAGCATCAGTCACCACAGCCAGCATTTCCACAAGAAGGACGATTGATCTTTTCCATGACAACGATCAACAAAACTCTCAGGGTTGTGATGGTTCTTCTTCTTCTAGGTTGATTGTCATTAATGCATCGATTATGTTGCTTTGAAGTACTTTGTTGTTAGAACTGAGGAAAAGAGAGCTTCTTGGCAAAGACAGGGTACTACTAGGATGAGAAAGCAAAGAATTGTAAACAGAACAGATCGAGCTAACAACAACAAAACACGGATCTGGCCAACACCAAGAAGAACAGCCAACATCATTCTCCATCAGTTGGGCCTCCGTCATGGACTCCCCCTGCTCCACTGAACAACAAAACGGATCTGGCCAACAAGAACAACCAACACATCCATTTCTTTGATGCAGGAAGCCATGACATACTGGGCCCGGTTTTGGTCATTGGGGTGGAATCCACCCAAAAAGTACTTCTTGTCTTCAAAGTGCCTGGTAGTCTTCAGCACTGCTGAGAAGACCCACCCTAGCACTGACCTTGC
>WXVQ01000238.1:18927-28975 GCA_013372465.1 Nitzschia sp. Nitz4 | reverse complement strand
GGAATATTGCATTCCCGTTTGCATGCCGCTCATAGTTGTTGGAGAAAGATGAGATCCAGGAACCAAAAGGTCCGACATTCTAGGCGAGACGAAGGCTAAACATGATCCCATGGGGGATAGCGAATAAAATCATGTCAGTGCCGCCATCAGTTTGGCTGGTAACCATAGAAGACGGAGACCAGTGGCGAGGATGTAGGCTTAAGGCAATCAAACAATACGTATCTCATCCGAAAACCAAGTCACCAAGAGCTACTTGTGAGTCATCAATCGTCACTCCATCTACTGGAAGATTTCTTTTGCAGTATTGACGAAGACGTGAGTCTCGTGAATCTCATCGATTGCCTTCTTCTCCTGGAAGATTCTGACCACCGACGCTTCTGATCCTCCTCACGGTGCGTGTGATGTTGTTTGGGTCATCGACGACATTCGCTAAGTACACATGGAAGATGATGAGATACTTGAGCTGGATTTGTGCTTCCTATCCTCGTTGGTAGGGCGAAGCTAAGATTGAGTTGAGGAGGACCAGCCCTGTTGCTGATACTAGAAGCAATAAAGGGGTCCCACCCCATACTCTCTGACATTCATTATCTCCCCAGGAATGTCCTCAAACTCCACAGTCCAACAAACAGTTGATGATGTGCGACATTCCATACCTGAGGCCCCCCTAGCGGCTTGCTACTGATATTGACACCGTGGGGGGATTGTTCTTGAGCTGCGGGAAGCAAGCAATTTGTTCCTCCAACGCCAATGTATCTCCATGATCCGCGCATTCCAAGTCTTTAATCCACATCCAAAGTGCTTCCTGTAGAACTGGTGCAAGAACGCAATGATCCGATTCCCATCTTACGTAGTTCATCACCCCTCGAATCTCCTGTTTTCACAGCAGTTTTTAGTTGCAGATGCTTCAAGCAATTGTCGAAGAAATGCAATTGTCACTGGGTCATCCCCTGATTGAAGTGTTGTCAAATCTACACCTCCATGCTGGACTTTCGATGCCGTGCTGCTCTCCGCTTCCTTTTCCATGGTCACAGAACCCAGTGGCGCATCATATTTGAATCAAAGCTGTGTTTGAGATCCATCACGACCATTACGAAGCGCTGCACACAACTCTTCATCTTCGCGTTCTCGTTGCAATAGTTCTTGACATTCAGGAGCCTCGCTTGCTCAAATTTGGAACTCCTCCTCTGTTGGGCTTCGTACACTTGTTTTCGATTCACGTAATTATAGTTCTCTTAGGACAAAAAGGCCATTCTTTGTCTACCATTAGGGCGGGATTCTCTCTTCCTCGAGACAAGTTTGTTTCCGATTCAATACAATCGGTTGAACCCCTACCAAAGAAGCTTTCATGGCAGTGCATTGGTCCACTTGTCCAGACCCGAAAGGAATCGAACGGACGACGCACATGCTTACTCATCACTCATCACCAGGAGGAACGCGAGACTGCTCCGTGCAGCGATGATCACTCCCATAGAATACCAACCTGATGCACTGCCGGCGTGATAATTTTGCATAGTAATCCGTCTCACCACACTACTGCGACATTGAAAATTGCGCACTATGAAAAATTTACTTAGATAAAAGAGTGTTCACCTTCGCCACAACGCGCAGGGGTGTGTGCCTGTATCGCTGGAGAGAGAGGGGTTGGAGTGAGTACTCACAATTTTTCTTCGAGCGGCAGTTTTCTTCGTCACATTTCAGCCCACCATCACCACTACCATGACTACTGTTGTTGAGAGCCCTGTCATTGTTGCCGAGCCAACTGTTGAGCCTACCGTTGACCCTGCTGATGACCCTGCTGCCGAGGATGTTCCTGTGGAGGAGCCTGTAATGGAGACTTCTCCCATCAAGGAGCCTGCTGCCGATGAGGCCACTGTTGGCGAAACTGTCGCAGAAGAGCCCGTCTCTGATAAGGAGGAGGACAAGGCTGAGGAGGCTGCTGTTGCTGCTGCTTCTTGTTTTGACCTCTCTGCGCTTGCCTGCTGTGGACTCCCCACTATGACCTTCGCTGCCCCTGAGGAGCCCAAGGTTGAGGGGGCCCCTGTTGTGGATGAGGAGGCTGCCCGCGAGGCTCTTGAGAACGAGAAGGCCACTCAAATTCAAAGCCATGTCAGAGGAAAGATTGCTCGTGAATCTTTCAAGTCCATGAAGACTGAGGCTACCGAGGAGCCTGCTGTTGTTGAGGAGGAGCCTGCCAAGGTTGAGGAAGAGCCCGTCAAGGTTGTGGAGACTCCTGCCCCTACCCCGGCTCCAGTCGCCAAGAAGGCCACATTCATGGATGCCATCCGAAATCTTTTCTCTGGATGCAAAAAGGCTGATACACATGTTGAGGAGCCATCATCCGACAAGTACCCTCGGTTCACTGCCTAAGTGTGGTGGTTTTAGAATAATATAGGTTGGTCCCATGGCGGAACCCTTTTGGTTCCTGTGTCTCTCTGGGCCCTTTGATGTACGTGTACAACACCTGAGTAGGAAGTGATTTTCAAGGTTTACAAAACTCTACTATGAACAGCATTTTTATTAGTTGTAGCGTACTCGTATCGGCGTACTTGTGCCAGTGCATACTTGAGAAACTGTTAGCCTTTGGATTGTAGTGCATGAAGAAGAACGGTTCTGGATTCAAGTGTTGTCCTCCAAGCTTGGTGTTCGGTACTCGTGTGGTTAGAGCTTTGATTGTGTCTAAGAACATCCAGCGTATATCCAATAGCTAGCTAACGTTAGTGTCTCGGCTTTTCAAATCCTGGAAGGGTTGTCGCAATCGCTTCTTCTGAAATTCTTTCGGGATATATTGTTTTCTCTTTTATCCCCCCTTGTTTCAATATCATTATCCGTATCAGACCCCCTGACGCCCCATCTCTGGAAATGCTCAGTTTCAGGAGCTTCAAGGCTAATTCAACTGTCTCAGACTCTGACCAAAGTGCATCGGGTCGTAGATTCAATGAATCCAAATACCCCACCAAAAACGTAGAGCCCGAGCCACTCACACTGTAGGTTTCTTCTTCCCACATGGCCCCATTTTCCACCGATATCGAAAATATATGACAACCCATGTCGTCATTTCCTGCACAAATCAGACCGGCCTGGAAGGATTTGCCTTGGCTAGTATTTCTCATTTTGTGACGTAAATAGTGTGCGACTTCCGAAACTAGCGGACGCCGCATCGCCAACTTGTAGTATCTCGATTGAAATTCATGTTTAGCTTCTCGGGTCAGAAACTGTGTATCAGCAGCACTTCCAGAGCGGCACACAACACAAGTAGAATGTTCTTGGTTGATAATGACATTGATCTTTTTGGCCAACTTGTTACTGACCATGGTCCCTGCAGACGTCCGGGAGTCGGCTGCCACTACCACGCCTCCGTCGAATTTGAGAGCCACCAACGTTGTTCCCATACTAACAGCAGCATCAATCGTTGTAGGATTATTAATAGCGGGTCCATGGAAGTGAGCAAGAATGCCAGTGCAGCTACTGCTGAATGCAAGCGCCCAAAGTATCCATCTCATGGTGTGTTGTAATGTGAAAGTTTGCGAATGAAACCAAGGTGTAAAAATAAAACTTCATAAACCTATAAAATTGCGCCTATGTCAGGCTTGTATAGCTCAGCTGGTTAGAGCGTGGGTCTAATAAACCCAAGGTCGTGGGTTCGATCCCCACTACGAGTATATCTTTTCTTTTTCACAATTTTGGCGTCTTCAAAAATATTTTATTTTGCTGCTATGACGACCATGGAGGTTGACAGAAGAGAATGCAAACTGTGAGTACGGTTTTCTGCCAGGACATTGTCAAATTACTAGTAGAAAAATAGCTGGTTGAAAGCAGCACCTGGCACGACGCAGGACTCAGGACTCGGTGGAAAATTGATTCGGGATTCGGATTTGGATGAATCAAGAGAGAGGTAGAGGATTATCATATTATATGAGAGCGCACTGACCTGTGAAGGTTGTGTGTGCTGACCCTCAACACTCCACGCTATGCCCAGCCACAAAGTGGCTCTTCAGAAGACTATATGGCAGTGGTCCTTGGGAATGTTTGTTGCAACTCCATTGGTTGCCATTCTCCAAGGAACGCACCAACTTAGTCAGTACAGAACCAATCATGGTCATGCACCGAGCCCTGTCATGCCAGCCCGTGGCGTGGCAGTGGCCGTCAACCGAGGCATACGGCCGGTTCTCAACACGGAAAAGCCACTCAGACTCCTGGTGGTGGGAGACTCATTAGCAGCAGGAGTGGGTATGTCCAAATCAGGAACGCCAGTTTTACCGGAATCCATCGCTCGAGAATTGTCCAAAGCACTCGGTGGTCGGGCAGTTTATTGGACTTGTGTGGGAACCCCAGGTGTCAGTGCCTCCCAAATTGTTCAGGACATCCACCAATTGGAACCAAATCAACCAGGAAAGTTGGAAATTCTGTTCCGAGATTGGCAGCTAAAGTTACGAAAGTGGCAAGAACGACAAGAGTTGCGACGGCGACTTACCGATTTGGAAATTGGAGACTCAACCCGTAATGAAAAGCATCTAGTAAATTTCGTCCAAGATTGGTGGTCATCGATTCAAGCAGAGAAATCACCCAAGCAAATTCGAGAAACCACGTCTCGCGTGGTCCAGGAGTGGTGGGTCCAATGGGCCGTGCGTTTTCGGACGACCCGCCAGCGTGTTGAGGAAGACATTACCGAGCTCAAGGAAATTGTCAAGAGTTCACCTACCCAGGAGGAGGAGGAAATTTCCCAGAAGCATACTGATTTAATTCAAAAGGGTAATGTCTTTCGTCGAGATGCTTTGGACCCACAGGTGGTAGCCCAATACGATGTGGCGGTGGTTCTCACAGGTTTGAATGATTTGAAGGATGCCTTTATGCCACACATGACCCAAGGAGCCAAATCCAGCCTCAAGGAAGGGACAGAGCGAATTGTTGGTGGACTTCGGAATCAACTCCATAGTGTTCTTGGGGCGCTAGATGAAAAGATGGACTTGAATGTGGCTAAGGCCGACGATGACTCCTCCAACGATTCCTCCTCCACAAACAGCAGTGACAACTCCAGCTCCGACAGTGCTTATATCCGGCCTCCTCTTGTTGTCGTGCCCGAACTACCCATTGCACCCCTGAAAATATTCAATACCGTTCCACTTTGTTGGTTTTTGATCCCCCTTTTCCGGGCAATGGAAAACAACAAAAAGTTCTTGAGTACGACCTTTCCCGATCACGTGGTTTTCATTCCTCAACCCGATCTCCAGTGGTGGTCCGATGTCGAAGCAGGGCTCGGGCCCATTCGAGACAATATTCGTCAGGAACGTTTGCTATTGCTTACCACTGATATCGCACAAACGGCATTGGAACGCATCCAGAAATTGATGCAGCAGCATTACCACCCAGAAGGCAACGATGACACCCCAACCGACCCAAAAGACTCAGTACCTTCGACCACCAATAGTACGAGCGATGGCACTACATCCCAAAATTGCAGCAAGAATGATCCGGACCCTCAGTTATCCAATCGAACGTCCAGAATCAAGAGTTCGTCGTACGTTGCCGCGGACAAGATGCACCCCAACGATGAAGGCTATGAATTGTGGGGACGTCATATAGCGGCCGCCATTTTAGAGCACTGGAGCCGATAAGCAAGGTTCTTGGCTAGCTACAGTAAAATAATATATATAGTTTTTTCATTCCTCACTTCCCCAACGTGTTTGAGTCGCGCGTGTCCAATTGGTCGGAGGAATCGACTGGCTGGTCCGTTGACGATGTTGGAAGATGCCGAAACAACTCCCGTCAGTTTTGATTTGGCGCTTTGTCCTTCTTGTCGAGGCCATCATCCTTGCACCTTGTAGCTTCTGCACTTGGTAGTTGTTGTCGGATAACTAACTCTTGTGTGAATAGATCATGGCTGGTTACCCCGGAGGTCTTCCACCTGGAGTTCACACGGCACAGCCCGTGACTTTTCCACCTCATCATCCCAGCAACATTCACGTGCCGGGAGGTCCTCCTCCCGGTCCGCCCACGGCGACCGGTGGTGCCGCACCTGTTCCTGATTCTTACTTTACCGAGTCCAAGAAGGGTGAAGTCAATGAGCTCAGGAATCTCTTGCGCAACTTCACTACCGAGAGGGACCCTCAGCGAAAGAGGGATATCATTAAGAAAGTCATTGCTTACATGACCTTGGTACGTTGCTTCGACGTGGGATTGCAGATGACAGATGATCCACTGCCCTACGTGTCTTGCTCACGCTGATCCATGTGTTTAGGGAATTGATGTCTCTCGTCTCTTTACAGAAATGATGCTCGCCATTGAAACTCGTGATTTGGTGATCAAAAAGATGGTCTACTTGTACCTTTGCAACTACGCGTACTCTCACCCCGAGTTGGCACAAATGTGTACCAACACCTTGCAGAAGGACTGTGGAAATGAAGATCCCATGGTTCGTGGTTTGGCCTTGAGGAGTTTGTGTTCCTTGAATCTTCCTCAAATGGTAGAATACATTAGTGAGCCCCTGCGCAAGTCTCTTTCGGATCACCATGCCTACGTGCGAAAGACGGGTATCATGGGAATCCTCAAGCTATACTACCTTGACAAGGAGAGTTTCGAGCAATGCAACTTTGTTGATATCCTATATGATATGTTGAGAGATGTCGACGCCTCGGTTGTCGCCAATGCCATTACGGTGCTCAACGAAGTCATGGCCAAATCTCCCAATGGAGGCATTGCCATCAACCGGGCCATCATGTTGCATTTGCTCAACCGCATTCATGAATTTTCTGAGTTTGATTTGGTTCAAGTATTGGAGCTTGTCCCCAGGTACATTCCTGCCAATGCAGACGAGGGATTCCAAATCATGAACTTGTTGGATCCTGTCTTGCGCACCAGTTCCAATTCGGCTGTCATTGCCACGGTACGAGCTTTCCTATCGATTGTCAACCAAATTGCCGGCGATGAGGCTGAAGAAATGAAGCTTCAAGTTGTGGCTCGTATCAAGGCTCCTTTGGTGACTCTTCTCGCCAGCGGATCCTCGGAAATGCAGTATGTTCTTTTGAAGCAAATTGAACAATTGATCGATTTGTGTCCAGGTTCTTTTGATGATGAGTTCCGTCAATTCTACATTCGTTATCATGAACCAACACATGTCAAGTATCTCAAGGTGCAAATTTTGCCCCGTTTGGCCAACCCCGAGACGGCTCCCGATATTGTTGCGGAACTAGGCGAGACGGTCAATGATACGGATGTGCAACTTTCGCGACTGGCGGTTCGTAGTCTTGCCAAGATTGTGGTTCGGGATACAGGAGGTCCTGGATGTGCGGAGTCGATTGCTCAGAGAATGGTGGAGATGTTGGACATGAATGTGGAGCATGTTCAATCGGAAGCTGCCACTGCCCTCACATTGATGATCCGAAAGCACGCAGAGCTCAAACCTGTTGCTGCCACTTCGTTGGTGCGAACCTTGAAGTATGTCCAAGAACCATCGGGAAAAGCAAGTATTTTATTTTTGTTGGGAGAATGTGGGGATATCATTCCAGATGCCCCCTATGCTTTAGAGAAACTGATTGACAACTATGATTCAATCAAGGACCCTATCATCAAGCACAATTTGTTGAACGCAACGATGAAGTTGTTCTTCTTGCGACCACCTGAGGTTCAGCGTATGTTGGGACGTCTCTTGCATAAGGCCACCGATGACGTTTCGTCACAAGATTTGCACGATAGAGCATTGTTGTACTACCGCCTCCTCAAGTCTGGAGCTGACCCCAATTCCATCATTGCCCCTGTTGTTCGAACACAAACTCATATTTCGCATGTGTTTTCCGAGGACGATGATCAAAAGACACGGGCTGACCTCATGGCGGAATTCAACACCATGGCTACTATCTATGGTAAGGCTTCCGTCAACTTTATTCGACCAGAGTTCCAAATTGTGTACAAGTTGCAACCTCCGGAACATCCATTGGACGAGAATTCGCCTGCCATGAGCGATGGCCACGTGCCCATGGCACCCCAAGAATACGATCAACCAACTGGATATGCCGCGGATCCCATTCCACCACAAGCAGAAATGCCTGTTCCTTCCGCTGCCCCGTCCGATGGGGGCATGGTTGCCGATCTACTTGGTGGCTTCGATGGATATGCTGCAGCTCCTGCACCCACACCCGCCGCCCCAGCTGGCCTTGCATTGGCTTCTTCTGTGTCTTTGAGTAGCGCGGACTATCAAGCAAAATGGGGAGCCATTAGTGAGAAAGATTCGATTGTGAGTATCGTTGGACTTCGTGGTATCCCTTCCAGTCCAGCAGAGGTGGAACAAGCTCTATCTGCTAGCTCCGTTTTCACCATGGCCAGTGGAGAACTTCCCACGGAAATCAAGTTCTTCTTGTACGCGCAGGATGCCAACACTGGTGCAATATTGTTGTTGCAAGCGAATATCAACAAGAATGATGAACCTTCCATGGTTTTGACCATCAAGGTGGCAGGTGGAAATAGTGCCACAGATCAAACCATGGTAGAGCAGTTGACGCAAATCATTCAAAGTGCCCTGGCTTGAGAAATATTGTTGCCAGGAACTGCCACATTATTAATCGACTACTAGGAAATACTTGGAAATTATCGTACGTTGCATCTTGAAATAATGGATTTAATACGACTTGGGTCTACATCCCTTTCTCAGAATCACTACACGCCAGGGTAACGTGCCAGAATCTTGCCCCAACTTCACACACCCCACAAACCACCAGATACCAAAAAACAACAATATCCAGTCGTTCGTTTAGTCCTTCTTGAGTAGCAAATACAATCGCATATCTGGCAGAATATTGGACAAATGCCGTTGATCACCGGTCAAACGCATCAAAAGACCTCCATAGCTAAATGCAATGACCTGCGTTCCATCCTTTTGGTAGGAAATATCAAAAACACGTCCATGCATGACATACTCATAGTTATCCGCCAAGGTGGGTTCGTTGGTGGGAGTGTAAGAGAAGTGATCTGCGGGACTTCCGTCCAGATGAAGTGTGGAGGCTAGAACGACGGTCACCTTGTCGGCCTCCTTGAGAGAATAAATCTCACAGTTGATATCCAACAAGAGGTCGCATTCGAAGGTAGTACCGACGGCTTGCACCCGGTTGACACGTTCAAACTTGTACCCATCAGGGTTGAGAGCCGTGACCTCAAATATATCTTCAAAGAGAGTTACCTTGGAGGAAGTTTCCATGGTGTCGAGGAGCACCAGAAAGTGTTTTTGCTTTCCGATACCTGATGAGCGTTTTGGATGGAGATGCTGTGTAGAGCGTGCACAACAGCGGTCGGCGGAAAGACGTGCCAAAGTGGGAGGACTGATGACAGATGACTTCAGTGGAAACTAGGAAAAGGCAACGTTGCCAATCTTCATTTTTATTCTGATGCTTCAGACTTTATCATGAGATCCATATTCAACTCTTTTTGGTGTTGCAAGTACTCAGTCCAGACTATGGCATCAATATAGTATAATATGTTTTTATTTCTTTTTACTCTTGCTTCTTGTCTTCCGAGACGGAATCTCGTAGCTTTTCTAGAGCACCTATGGCCTTGTCGAAGTCTTTCTCTTGAATAAAAATATGATCTCGACTATAGGCTGCAAATGGTAGCACACTAATAGACTCGGCCGCCAGGACTTTGGTGACAGATTCCATAAAACCAATCAAATTGGGATCCATGACAACATCGAACGTGATGATTCTGTAGGGAGAACTGGCAACATCCAATCCATCCTTGACAGTTTTCAACAACACTTCCTTGTTGGCCTGAAAAGTAGATTCTGCTACCATCAGAGTGATCTCGTCCTTGTCATACAAAAAGCCTTGAAAAGCTTGAGGTGGTTGATGGGAAGAGCAGGATGCCAACACGTTCAGGGCTGATTCTGTGTGGGAAATCGGTAGTTTCAGGAAGGCGTACAGCAGCTTGTCTGTATGAAGTTTGCCCTGTCGAAGGGCTTGAGGTACAGTTGTGGCCATGTTATCGAAGATAGGAGGTATGCAATGGGATGCAAGAACTGTGAGAGGATTAGTGGCGTGAAGTTATCAGAGTGGCATTTGCTTGG
>WXVQ01000238.1:0-12696 GCA_013372465.1 Nitzschia sp. Nitz4 | reverse complement strand
AAGAGGAAGGAACTCAGAGGGTGGAAAAGGGTGGTAATTGTTGACCACCTCTTCCAAAAACTTGAAAATGACCACCTTCCTCAAGGTGAGATGACGAAAATCGGCAAGAACATTTTTGGCATTGCAGGCAGGACAATCTCTGTAGTACTAGTATGGGACAGGAGATCCGTGATAAGAGGTGGCTGTTGGAACAACAAAATTAGGGATTTGTTCAATGGAAGGGGTTATGAATCGTTGGAAAGGTAACGGTCATCCCCCAAAGTTTGACAGGGAAGAGGTAAAAAAGAAAATTTCCCACTGTCACTGTTCAGACAGAGTGTCCCATGACCTTTTGTTTGCCAACACAGGTATCCCAAGAGCCACCCTTTGCTGCGTGAAAAAGCAGCAACGTCTCTTTCAGCAATGTTCCATTCTGAAAGAACTTATACTTACCAATTGTCATCAACAGGGCCACTTGGGATGGGTGAATTCCTTCCCCACCCCAGGAGGACTGTATGATGTCTTGGAAAACATCATTCATATTGATGAAAAATGGTTTGAGCCAACAAGCAGGCAATGTGTCAAATTTTACAAGATTGGAGGAAAGTACAAAGAAGAGCCAACCCCTACAACTCATCTTGGCAACTGCTGCAACAGTGACTTCAGGATTATGTTCCTGGCTGCTGTTGCATGTCCTCAAGGTAATTTTGATGGCAAATTGGGTGTTTGGCCATTTGTGTTGGAGAGACCAGTGAAACTGTCGGCCATGAAAGCTGACAAGACTCCTACCACAATCCCAGCAATCCTGGCGCAGCACTCATATTTCTTGCAATGGGCCTCAAAGTTAGCCATGCTGACATGGGTGGTTTGGATCTTTTGCTGGAGGTGGTGGTGGTGGTCTTCATTCGCTTTTTTCAAGTTCTAATAAGTCATAAGCTTCATCGTAGGCTGGTTTCAGATTAGCTCCCTCCAGCAAGCTAGCGTCAGCCTTCCCATGGTAGGTGACTGCGTTGCCTTCCCAGCGGCTTTCTTGGTTGATTTGATTGGCAATTTTAGTCTCTCTGATCGCCTGCAGGTCCATTGTTGCAATTTTGCTCTGTCGAGGAGGGTTGTCACAAATTTCCTTGATCAATGCACCCACATCAGTACATCCTTCATGGAGAATCTTCCATTCTGTGCACTTGGAGTTCCACTCAACAGCACTGCTCACACTACCAAAATACTTGGCCACTTCAGTACCAGCTTCCTCCAACAAAACAGAGGTGCTATCAAGGTCGTGGGTTGAAGTGTCCTCCTCAGTGTAGTTACAATTATCCTCCATATCGTCCATGTAATCAAAGTTGTCGGAGTCCGTGAAGAAATGCCCAGCCTCCGGGATTTTAGGGAGAGGGGTGTTGGAATGGTGGCCAGAGCTGCGAGAGCTGCCAGAGCCAGTGCAACGATGGACGCAAGAGCGATGGGCTGGTGAATCCACACTGCGCTTCTTGTTGGTCGTAGACATGGTGATGATGACGGGTGGAGGAGGAGAATGGGGAGTGGGATGAGAAATTTAACAACAATAGCTTGGGAAACCGAAAGGAAGTCTTGACTGCTGAAAAGTGGAGATTCTTGTGGAAAGAACGTAAAAAGGGTGACCCATTTCTTGGAAATGTCTCGCTTGGCAAGAATGTGTAGTATGTTGATTTTGTCACAACAAGACTTTTGCCAGCAATCTTTGAACACTTTCCAAACAATCACTCTACAATGATCATCCTGCAGCAGGATAGTGCAAGACTGTATACTAACTCTGAGCATAGAACCCACAGTGAAACAACTTGGAATGGAGTTTGGGGTACAACAAGGAATTGTTGATTGAAACCAGCCAGCGGGTTCCCCCGATCTAAATATATGTGACCTTGGGTATTTTCGTTCACTGAAGTGCATGGTGTACAAGGACTTGCCACTGAGCACCAAATGCCTAATTCTGAGCATGATGAATGTTTACAATTCGTATGACAGTTCCAAGATGAATTTGCTCTTCTTGACTCTACAAACTGTAATGAATGCTATGGTTGTGGTTACAGATGGTGGCAATGCCTTCAAAGTACCTCACATGAGCAAGGGAAAACTACAAAGGGGAGGAAGCTCCCAAGATCTATCTAAGTTCATGATGCCAGCATGAAGGAGTCAAGTGGTGAAGGAGGGCACCATGAGGGAGAATCATAGTCTGAAGACTCTGACAATGCAGGAGGAAGAAGTGGTGATGATGATACTGTTGCTAGCATGACTACGGATGCAGGCAATGCTGATTTCTCTGAGGATTTTGAGAGTTTATGTATCAGTGAAGATGGAGATGGTGGCAGTGAGGAGGATGACAGATGACAAGTTGGTGCTGGAGTTTGTGCAACGAATGAGAGACAACTGCGAGAGACATACTAACTCATTTTTGTGCCAATGTGAAACGGATATTTAGAAGAGAATACTTGAACCATTGTCCTATGGATAGAGACAAACAGAGAGTGTTGGACCTCATGCGTGAGGGAGGATTGTTCCCCGGGGCTTTTGCCTTGTGGGATTGCAAGCATTTTGTGTGGAAAAACTGTCCAAAGGCACTACATGGACAGTACAAGGGACAAGAGAAAACAAAAACCTTGATCCTAGAGGCTATTTGAAGCCTGGATCTACTATATGTTTGGTATTACTTTTTCAGACAACCTGGTTCAATGAACAACATCAACATACTCGACAAGTCAACAATCGTCAGCTCAATATTGACACAACAGTTTGACACCAGTGTCAAAGACTCATTTGTTTTCAACAATCGTCGAGAACAGGAGGAGGAGCACCCTGTTGATGCTGAGGACCCCCCACCTGAAGAAGTTTATCATGCTTTCTTTGAAGACATTGGTGGGCAAACAACAGGAGGAGAGAACAATGATGGTGGCAATCCAGCTTTGATGGGGATGTCTCTTTGCAGTTGGCCAGCAGAGTTGCATACACGAGAGAATCTGTCAAAGACGAGGCTGAGCACCAGAAGTTGTTTGACGATCTAGTTTATCATATCAATAACAACTACCTCTACTAGTACTAGTAATTATCATGATAAACAGCTATATCAATATTTACTGCTACATACCGACCAAAGAAGGAGTCCTTTGTAAGAGAGCTGTTTTCACAAACGGATCTGGTGTCTCGTTCTGTAACATGGTTTTGATAGACTTCAATTAGTTTCTGGTTCTGCTTCAGCAACTAAGAACTTCACCATCTGCTGGCTTGACTGTAACAAGTGTGAGCTTGCATTCATGACGGCATCAGATACTATACCGAGCTCCTTTCCTGTGGCCTCTTCTAGTTTGTCCGATCTCTTTTGGCATTTCTTGCGCTCTTCCTCCTGCTGTTGCTGATGCTTCTGCCGGGCTTCATCAACCTTTGCAGCCTTGACACCTTTTGTTGTCCCATGCCCACCATTGTCGTGGTGGAGTTGGCATAGCCCGAATCGTGGGCGGAATCCCCATGACGGACTTGTTTGAATCTGGGCAGGTCCTTCAATCTTCAATAGCTCCCACTCCTTCAACACCACCAGGTTCTTGTATGAGTAGTCCATTTTGTTTGTCTTGCCCTTGATTATTGCAATTGCCATTGCAACCTCTTGCATTTCTGTCACACCAGACAATTTCGCCTTTTGCACTGCCATGAGACAGTCGTTGAACTTCACCAAGGGCTTTGTGATGCTGTCCCTGACATAGCAATAGAGCTTGTAAGCTCCATTGTGTTCTGCGAACCTGTCTGGCCATGTCCCAGGTTGAAGGCAGGAAATGGGGGAGCTTCTTGTAGCGATTTGTCATACATGTTGGCACTGAAGTCTGAATGGTCCTGGTCTGTGCCCTTGATCGGATTCAGGGTAGCATCCCTGTAGGCCTTGGCAGCTGCCAAAATCTCGGTGTTGAGCCGGTTAGGCATAACAAATATCGAGGATGGAGGTGGAGGCAGAAACAAATCTTCTTCTTCATCGGCCTCAACAAGATGTAGCTGATGTTCTTCTTGTGGTGCTGCTGGGGATGCCGGTATTGGTGGTGTCCTTCTTCTTGGTGTTCTTGTTGTTCTTGTTGTCCTCAGTGGGAGGACCATTTGGTGGTGTGCTTGTCAAGGCAACAACAAAACACTGGAGGTGTCTTCAGGAGATTGTGGTGGGTCCATGCAAAAAGTGGATTGAGTTGTGTTTGATGAAAGATCATCATCAACCCCAACTCTACCCATTCTGCCAGTTTTGTACTGGAGGTAGAAGTTTCCATGTTCCTGGTTCAACTTTTGCACTGGGAAATGGACCTTTTCGACAGACTCCATCCATTTGCCAGTGTGTAGAGTCTCGGTACTGGTTTCATGTTGCCATTTCCCAGTGCAGATTGGTGTGCCGGAAAATTTTTTTTGCACGAAAGGACTTTCAATGTCATAGTGACTTAGTCATACTAGTCTAATGCCGGTTCATGGCGCGGCTGCTGGAGATGCTCTAAACATAGCAAATTTGCACAGGTTTAGGAGTTTGTCGAATTTGATATGGAACAGAGGATAGTAACTGTACTATTATTGTCTTTATTTAGTTGTACATCACTGTTATCTGGCCATGGATCACTACTACTACATACTGCATACAGTATTACTACAGTCATTTTCTATGGTTCTTGGTTTTGCAATAGTAGTCCTCTTCCTCTATTCCCTTGCACTTCCTACTTCCTATCCTTGGGGTTTCCTGACAACAATACCATGTTGAATTGAGGAACAAGAATACATGGATGACATCCTGCAGTGGATAGAGTCACCAAGGGCATCCTCCACAGGCTGAGATCATTCACAGACAAACAGTAACCTGGAGTTTTAGTGCGTCTAGCAACTGGAAAGCCCCTTCAACCTTTGAGAGCATCTTTCTTCGGCTCTGGAGGGTTGCTACACCTCAAGCCTCAAACCCCTAGTAGTCCCTCTTTTGGTGGTTATCACACCAGAACTTAGTATATTCAACTGCTGGGTTGTTGAAAATGTCCATGGCGAGTGCAGTATCAAAGGGGAGGTCCCCACCTCCTCGGCCCAATCAGATTCAAACTTGATGAATGGGAGCTGTCGGCTTGACATTCTTGTTTCAAGAACGGTTGTTGCCAGTGTGAGGTTTTTGGTAAAAGTCAACCACTGCATACTTTGACATTTACATTTTTGATAAAGCTACTCCATTGTATGTCACTAGGGACCCAGTCTAGGTGTTGGAGTCTCAACAATAAGCCAAGAGTAAGAAAATGTACCTGGAGGCTGGAGGCCTGGTGCAAGCGGTGCGGGACGAGCTCAAAGCCACTTTACACCTCTGGGCGTTTCTGTAGACGGTTTGATGAGCACTCCTGCGACCAGGTATGGTACAGAATGGAGGATGGTTGAATGAACATGATGGCCAATGACATGGCAAGATGATGAAGAAGAAGAGGCTTGCACAAGTTTCTACAACATGCTACGTGTTAGATGCCCAATAGGGGCCTAAAATAGTGCCTAGAATAAAAGCATCCAACTGTCCATCCAACCAACTCTTTCCCCATCAAAATCCATTCCATCCAGAAGAACCAACAAAACCATTCTTATGGAGACGAAGGCTCATCCATCGAGGACCTCCCTCCCTTTTCTGGCTTGTCGCCACGCACGGCCTCCCGATACTTCATCAAATACAACTTGAGAGGTTCCACATACTTGTCAAACCCCAAGGTGGACATGGCCCACAACAAGTCATCCCCATTGATTGTTTTTCGCTTTTCTTGCAAGCATTTGTCACTGGCTTCGGACGTAATAAAGGAAATGAATTCCGAGACACACTCTTGGACAGTTTCCTTGGAATCCTTGGCAATTTTGGCATTCTCCGGAAGCGTGTTTTTCATTATTCGAGCAATGTTGGCAATGGGCAGATAACGATCCTATTCCACAAAGAACAATACATCATCATATGTGTTGTTAGAGTACAATACGAAATCAATACGAAATCAATATAATATAATATAATGCAATCCAAACCACAAGCCATGCGTACCTGCTCCCGAATTTCTTCGTATTCATCACCAGGAGGAATCTTGGAGTCCGCAACGGCTTGAGCATTTTCCGACAAGGCAGGAGGTTGAGGTGTGTCCGACATGATTGCAGTAGTAGTAGTAGTTGTTGTTGTTGTTTCGATCCTGAATAGGAATGCCAAGCAAGGAATACAAGAGCACAATAGTACAGTGTACAATGCGGGGAGAGTGTCAGGAGTCACTGCTCTGACACGCGGAATGCAGCGGAGTGTTTTGCTGGTTGGAAGCGAAGCTCATTGGCCTACACGTGGTTCGCTGGGAGCGCTCCTGACATGTTGGATAGACAGAAAGACGCGATCTCACTTAGATTCGATCGAGTCGTTGATTCGCCCAACAACAAGACAACTAAATAAAGGAATAATGAACACACGTTGGTCTAAGTTATAGTCGTTGTAGTATGTCTACTCGCTTTCGGATCGCTTCACTCCCAGAGTATTGAAACTAGTCCAGGGATTCTTGGAATCCACTCCGTAACGAACCCATTGCGTCACAATCTTCTTTTCTCCTTCAATCACTGGGCAACCCGAGTGCTCCGTGAATCCTAAAGAAGCGAATGTTGTGAGAGACACGGACAGACAATGCTACATAATCCCAGCCAATCCAACGGGCTTACCATTGTCCATAACCTTGGTTTCTGGGTCAATGTAAGAAAAGAAAATCCCGTTTCCAAAGCCAGGTTTGACATGGACGGCAGCATTGCGAAAGTTGGTGTGTCCACCCAACTCTGGGACTGTACAGTACAAAACCATGGTCGCCATGCGGGTTCCCGTCTTGTGAGGCAGTCCATTGCAGTCACCATCGCAATGAGGAGTGTATCGGTCCGGAGTCGTGTCGTTGGCACCACGTCCAAAATACTGAATGCTCATGAGATCCTCTTGTCCGTGCTCCGTGATACCCAATTGAAGAACATGTTCCACATAGTTGTATACCTTGCGTGACACACGAGCAATAGGATCGCCCTCCTCTTCCTTCCTCCAAGGGACACGAATTCCAGCCTGCATGGCCTTGCGGTTGGGAGAAAACTCGGAGCCACCCTTACCATCGGCTACTGTAGCCTGATGCAACTTAGGTTTGGCAGCAGCTTCCATGGCAGCACATTCGTCCTCGTCGATAAAATTCTCAATGACATGAATCCTGGAAGCGGGTCGGTCCAACATAATGTTCACTTTCCGAGCAACTCCATCGGGTCCCCGCCAGGTGCTGGTATCCACAGGTTCCGACGTGCCCAAGTTGGGATCTCCACACGTGTAGTTTTCCATTTGCGCAGCCATGGAGGTTCGAATTTTGGCTTGGAAAGCAATCTCCTCATTGGTGCGAGACAAGGTAGCCGTCATGCCCTGCTGTACACATGCCACCAACTCGTCCATCACTTGGGTTGCCAAGGCAGCATCTCCCGGAGCCGCAGCCAACTTGGCCTTGGCTGCTTGCTGACAGTCGTCCACCAGTCCCTCTGCCTCGTTTTGGGCTCGGATTTGATCATCCTCAAACACAATTTCAAAGTCCTTGTTCAAAGTGGCGGCTACAACAGATACAACAAGTTAGTCAATCAAAACAGGACGCATTCCTTCCCATTGTCATCCTCATAGAACATACTTTGGTCCGAGTTTTCAGTTACCGTCATATAGTTGGTTCGACACACTTGCCCTTCTCCCTTGCATTCTCCCGTTTTGGCAGAAGCCAGTTCCCGAATCTCAAATTCATGACCAATGAAACTGTCCAAGGCAAAGGTAGCTCCATTCATGACATCGGGAGCACTCATCAGCGTCAAAGCTCCTGTGGTGGGATGGACCCAATAGATTTCCACTTTGGATCCACTGGTATTCAAGAGTTTGATATTTCGCTCGAGGCCTTTGTTGGCTTGAGCCAAGAGGGCCAGCACAAGAGAGACCAACAACAACAAACTGGAACGCCAAAACATGATGCAACAACTACTGTAGCTTTGGTGACACAATGATCGTCGTCGCCCGTTTCAAATTAGACGAAACAGGATCGTTTTGATAGCTATCACAATGACCTTGGTGGTTGCGGTTCGTGGAACGTTGGACCCATCGGCCCCTTCGAGGTCTACGAGCTCTGCTGCGTGGCGGCGACTAAACAAGTACCAATACTTTCTACTTGACATCATCATGCGTGAACCCTCCTCGCGTTCCACTCCACCGGGACTCAATTGGAACGATTCCTCCAACGCTGGAATGTGGGACCTGTGGCTGTGCCCCTCCATTGACATTTTGCATTGACTAGAAGAAACATCATGGCGGAATTAACCACCACCCCATCTCTGGCGCCTACCATCAAGAACTTGACAGAGAGTTTTATAGAAGCCGAACTAGCAGAAGAGGAGCACCAATTTGATGCTTTGTCCGCCTTGCTTTTGAATCTTGTCATCATTGGATGTCTCCTGTTGGCATATTTTGTCAAAAAGTTTAAGATCTACTCCTTACCCGAGAGTGGAGGTGCCTTGGTGGTGGGAATGATCATTGGAGCCATTATTCGATTAACTACGGACAAGTTGGCCTTGTTTGAGTTTGTACGTACAGTATTTGGAACCCTGCAGGGGCGCTGGTCATTGTTGCATCAGTCTCACAAGTTGTTTTTGCTTCTTTTGGTATTCAACCGGTAGTCTCCCGAAGTCTTCTTTTTCTTTTTGCTGCCGCCCATTATTTTTGAAGCTGGTTATTCGCTCGATCGAAAGGGATTCTTTGAGAATATTGGGGCCATTACCTTGTATGCCATGTTGGGAACCTTGATTAGTACCTTTGTTGTTGGTATCTTGTGTTTTCATGCCGCCAAAGTGGGCATGATTCAAGGGATTGACAAGGAAAATCCCATGGAGTCTTTGATGTTTGGTTCCTTGATTAGTGCGGTGGATCCTGTGGCGACGCTATCCATCATGGGGAATGCCGAGTTGGGTGTCGATCCTCTCTTGTATTCTCTAGTGTTTGGGGAATCTGTCCTCAATGATGCGATTGCGATTTCCTTATTCAAAACCTTTTTTGAATATTACAAACCAGAAGGCCCCAAATGGAGTGAATCGGAAATTCCTGCTGCTCTTTTGAGTTTCGTCGTGGTTTCCTTTCTCAGTATCCTAGTCGGCGTCTTTTTAGGTCTTGCTGCCAGTTGGCTCTACCGACATACCGATCTCAGGGCGTACCCCAAATTGGAAACATCTCTATTGTTTTGCTTCTGCTACTTGTGTTATGCAACGGCTGAGGCAGTTGCACTTAGTGGCATCATGGCTCTCTTCTTTCAAGGGTTGGTTCTATCACACTACAATTCCTACAATTTGAGTGAAACGGCTCATGTCGCCAGTGAACATATTTTTTCCACCTTTGCGACGCTGACAGAGACCATCGTCTTTATCTATATGGGAATGGGTGTATTTACGGGTCGATTCCAAACGTTTGACATCACATTTACAGTTACTGCTTTGTTGGCATGCTTGATTGGACGGTTTTTGAACATTATTCCGTTGTCATTGCTGGCCAATCTGTGTCGTCGCGGACGTTCTGCCATCACACTCAATCATCAAGCAGTTTTGTGGTTCGCTGGGTTGCGTGGAGCCATTGCGTTTGCATTGAGTGAAAACATGCCTGGTCCACACAAGGAAGTCTACCAGACAGGGACTCTTAGTATTTGTGTCTTCACAACGTTGGTCTGTGGGGGATTCACAGAGAAGGTGCTGACTATTTTCGGCATGAAGGAAGATAGAAATAACATCTTCATGGATGGCGAAGGCCACGATCTTCAGTTAAATCGTCTGACATATAAACCGCCTACGCCACAAAGAGGGGAATCCAGAATTGAAACAAGACGGCGAAGAATACGAGAAGGTATTAAGGGGTTGTGGTACCGATTTGATGACCATGTTCTCAAACCACATTTTGGCGGGGATGCATCAGGGACACAAACACCATTGAATGGGTCTTCTCCAAAGAGTTCCTCTCACGATGATGGCAATAGCGCATCTAGTATTGAGCTCGGGCGAGTACCAAATGGAAGGGTGCGGCCGCCCTCGTTCAATTCTTCGGAAAACGAGGATGAAGAAGATGAAGAGTTTGCTCAACAAACGTCCCTACTACGCTAAGTATTAGTATCATACACCCTATCGGAACCAGCTCAGACAACACTTGGTGATCAATCAATAGCTCCTTATTGCTAAATCATCCTTGTAGCCCTGCAAGTATTCTTCACAAAAAATCATCCATGCCTGAACAACACTTTGACATTGAACTTCCTCCAAAAGATGCAATTTTTAGTTTTATTTGTCTTTGACATGTCTAGAAGGGAGTGCCTCTACCCATGTGGCCACCACCTCCCATGTAGCCACCGCCACCGCCTCCACGGCCATAGCCACCACCAGATCCGTGATTTGGCCGAGGAGAATTCATGTTCTTGTTGATCCCCTCTTCCAGAATTGGAGCGAATCCAGTAAGCCGAGGCAAGGCATACTCTAGGATAGACAAAATAACCTGTGTTTCTCCCACCATCAAATCCACCTTCATGGGACCACGACCTTCCTTGGGGCTAGCAGGCTGTTGTCCACCAACGCCATCCAACTCAAAGTCACAAAATAGATTAGCAGAGCCATCAGGCATGGGAGTGATCCGCAAAACCTTTTGCAAATTATCGGTATGTGGTCCTTCTCCACCAGGTGGTTGGTATTGCCGGGAGAGTTCAATGAGTTGCCCACGTTGGAGGCGAGCCACAACAAGACCACACTCCTCAGGACTCAGCGCAAATCGTATGGGACGCGCCCAATCGAACCTGCCACTTCCTTCTCTGCTGACAAACTCCAACAACATCCGTCCCTTGTCAGCAAGATCTTTGGCTCCCGAGCTGCCAACCACCTTCATTTCTGGAGGAATGCCTTTCATGATCAGGGCTGTTTCTTCGCCGAACACTTTGTAAGAAGGATAGACTGTGAACTCGGAACTGAACAATCGGAGACCAGACAACGAAGAAAAGGGGGAAATCGTTGTTCTTCCCAATCGAAGGGAGGTCTTTGTAATGTATGGCGTCATAGCTTTCTAGGATCTGAAACACTACAAAGAGTGGAGGATGTGGTTTTGTCAAAGCATTGTTGATTATTGTGGACGGATCCAACCGTCTGGCCGTCAACCATTTCCCGCCAAGACAGAAGAAACGTTGTGTGTTTTCGTATGCGTTGGAGAGTCCTCAATTTCTTTAAAATACTGCTACCAACGTTAGTAGATTAGTTTTTCCTCCGTCCTGTAGCTTTTTCTTTCAGCCAAATCAAAGGGATAGAATCCCTAGTCATTGGAAGTGTACCTAATATAATACTACGTTGTGGTATTGTCGTATGATCCATACATACTATTCCCATTAGCGTGGATTTGTATGACTTTTCGACCCTCGCAAACGTCACTTTCGTAGGTGCAACCTGGCCGGAATGGAAGGAACACACGTACCAAAACAAAACACACTACAGAGTGGAGACCGCAGAGTACAACAAAAATGTTTTCTAGTTTCGGTAGTAGTTTGTACAGATAAGTTTTTGTTTTAGCACTGGCTCGTTCGTCGTCGTTCGACACTGAAGCAAGGTTGTTCCCGAAGTACGTTTGGGATGCCTTACTACTTTCAGCTCGAAAAGTCGAAGCCTTCAAGGTTGGTCAAGTCAAGAGGGTCGGTTGAAGTGGGTGTATTGAATGGGAAGAGTCCATCAAGCGAGATTGGCTCAAGTCCAATTGGTGTCTCATTTTTCTCTAGTAAGAATGGGAGAACTTTGCTCAAATTCATTGGGGGTATCTTCCTCTGCAGCCCCTTTTCAGCCACCGAAGTAGGAAATTTGTTGAAAGAATGACGAGAAGATTGCAAATGAATATCTGTCAACTGGGGTACATATCCAGTTGATGTTCCAGAAGTATCTTGACCTAGTAAGTTCGTCCCTTCCAACTGTACGTTGGATAATGGGATCGGCTCCAGCAGTGGACAAGAAGTGGGCACAATCTCCTGGCCATTTTGTGCCAACTGCCTACCCACTTGCGACAGATCCTGGAAAGGAACGATTGGAATGTCTTGTTGACTGCCAACGTAAGCGATCGGAACAAGGTTGTCCGTCCTGAGTGAGGTCCGTGGTTCAGGAGTGGTGTCAATTGGTGTCATTGGTTGTCCTTGATCTCGGGGCTTCGCAAGGTGCATTTGTCGGCACATGTAACTGCAAAGTTCACGATTGTCCTTTACAAAGTAGGGATGAATAAAGGCACCCTTGTTGGGGCCGTGCTCAACGCGTTCGAAATGCCACATATTCAGTTGCCTCCGAAATGAACGATACTTTGTCTGGGAAAAGAATAGTGGAAGAAGGTTGACCAATCCCTCAGGACTATACACCATCACGCCTCGGCCATTCAACACCCAACCGATCACATGTTCGTATCCTTCCTTTTCAGCGAATGCCATCATATTGTGAAGCCTTCCTGGGAATTGACGTTCACTCCCAATCCTTTTTCTATTGTTGGTAGAAGGGTATGCCGCCATGTTGATTGTTCCTTGATTCATCGAACAACTAGAATTTGTGAGCGTGAAGAAGCTGGACAGTCCGCATCATCTCGGTTCGGGTTGTACTGTTAAGCTTGCAACCTACAATCCCGACTTTGTAGTAGTACAACACAGGTTCCTCACATGGAAT
>WXVQ01000261.1:0-28978 GCA_013372465.1 Nitzschia sp. Nitz4 | reverse complement strand
TTCTACGTGGCGAAACTGGCCATGCGGTACTTGACCACTAAGTTGACATGAATGGCGCTACAGGTGTCAAGCGTTCTCTCACAAGATACCGCAGCTACGGGATTTCTACACAGTGCAGGAAGATCCACCGCCCATCACAAGGAAATTCTCGTCAGTTCCAAAAGATATCATAATTTCAGGCCAAGCATTTCTTGCTTCTAGCTCTTCACCTACTCCTCCTCAACCAACCAACAAACCCAACCAAACTTTTCCAAAATGGTCATCAAGATTGATACTTCCAAGATCGAAACCCGCCTTTTCATCAACAACGAGTTCGTTAACTCCGTCAGTGGAAAGACTTTCGAAACTGTCAACCCTGCCACCGAGGAGGTCATCTGTGCCGTTCAGGAGGCTGATGCTGCTGATGTTGAGCTTGCTGTACGTATGGATTTCTTGGGTATTTTTTATTGATTGATTTTGGTCCCCCTAACACCAAATTCTTGATTGTTCTACTATGATGATGTTGTAGGTTGCCGCCGCCAACAAGGCCTTCGCCATTGGCTCCCCTTGGCGATCCATGGACGGATCTGCCCGTCGTGATCTTTTGCTCAAGTTGGCCGATTTGATCGAGCGTGATGCTCAATACCTGGAGGAGCTTGAGTCTTTGGACAACGGAAAGCCTCTTGGACGTAACGGACAATACGGAACCGTTCTTGACGTCAACTTGGCCATCGCCCAATACCGCTACATGGCTGGATGGGCTGACAAGATCACCGGTACCGTCATCCCTGTTGATGGAAACAACCTTTGCTTCACCCGCCGCGAGCCCATTGGAGTTTGTGGGTGCATCATCCCATGGAAGTGAGTATCATTACTATCGTCGTTGGTGCCTATTTATTTTGAAATGTTGATTTCTCGCATCGGTGGTTCGGCAAAAGAACTATGGTGAACGACAACTACGACCGTTGTTCTGACTTGTGTTTTTTTTTGTGTTTTTGCACAGCTTCCCTTTCCTCATGGCTGCCTGGAAGTTGGCTCCTGCCCTTGCCTGCGGATGTACCATTGTCCTTAAGACTTCCGAGAAGACTCCTTTGACTGGACTCCACCTTGCCAGTTTGTTCAAGGAGGCTGGATTCCCCCCTGGTGTTGTCAACGTCCTCAGTGGATACGGACCTACCGCCGGAGAGGCCATCATTCGCCACCCTGACATTGAGAAGGTTGCCTTCACTGGATCCACCGGAATTGGAAAGCGCATCATCCGTGCCAGTGGAGAGACCAACCTCAAGAAGATTTCCTTGGAGCTTGGCGGAAAGTCCCCCTTGATTGTTTTGGACGATGCTGATATCGATATTGCGCTTGGAGCCGCCCACATTGGTCTTTTCCTCAACCAAGGCCAATGCTGCTGCGCTGCTTCCCGTCTTTACGTCCAAGAGGGAATCTACGACAAGTTCGTTGCCGCTGCCGTCAAGAAGGCTGCGTCCCTCAAGATTGCCCCTGCCACTGATATCGAGGCCGAGCACGGACCTCAAGTTGATGAAATGCAATTCAACAAGGTTTTGGGATACATCCAGAAGGGCAAGGAAGAGGGAGCCAAGTGTGCTACCGGAGGTGAGCGATGGGGAAACAAGGGTTTCTTCATCAAGCCTACCGTCTTCACTGATGTCACTGAGGACATGACCATCGCCAAGGAGGAGATCTTCGGTCCTGTCATGTCTATCCTCAAGTTCAAGACTGACGAGGAAGTTGTTGAGCGCGCCAACGGAAACGAGTACGGATTGGCTGCTGGAGTCATCTCCATGAACCCCAGCCGTGCCATGGGACTTGCCAACCAGATTCGCGCCGGTTCTGTATGGATCAACACTTACGACAACTTCGACGCTGCCGCTCCTTTCGGAGGATACAAGCAATCGGGACACGGACGTGATAAGGGAGCCGAGGCCCTTGAGAACTTCTTGGAGACCAAGACCATCTTGATGCCTGTTTCTGGNACGGACGTGATAAGGGAGCCGAGGCCCTTGAGAACTTCTTGGAGACCAAGACCATCTTGATGCCTGTTTCTGGTCACAAGTGCTAAACAATGGTGTAATCCCCGACAAGAGATGGAAAATTGAATGGTATTCGTGGACCATGTTTTCTTTTCCAATTCAGTTTTAATCTTTACTAGTACATCGCTATACACTCATCCTCGTGCAACACACAACGCTCCTCAACAGCACAGTGTGTGGCGTTACTGTATTTTGTTTAGTAGGTTTGATACAATGAACCATGGTGGTGTTGACATTAGGACATACTGCCGTACTTCGGAAGTGGTGGCTCCTCCTCTATGGTGTCTGGTGCATCGCCTTTGGATGGAGTGTCAGCCGGCAAAGTTTGAAACAGTCCAAACTCCTTCTCATCAGTATCATCAAGCTCCACAATGAAATAGGCAGCGACACAGTTCATAACAAAATTCATAGGATCCAAGGAGGCTGCCAATTGAATGGGTAGTAGGGCAAAAACAGAAAGCATTCCAATTTCGTTGATAAGCAGAGAGAATAAAAACCGGATCCATAGCTCAACACTGTGTACACGTTGCAGTTCCCCTTCTTCTAAGTATGGAACGAAACCTTCTCCATCACGGGGTAGTGTAAGCATAACCCGCCAATAGTGGTATGTCTGATGATAGCGAATGAGGTAAAACTTTGCGCGTGTATATCCAACTTGAGCCACAATACCAAGGATGTAGTACGTGTAGATGCGCAAATCTTCGAAGCAAGGCCTTCCCGCTTCGTAGACAGCAAAAACGTACATACTTACAAGGACCAATTGTGTACCACCTAGAACCATGGGTGAGCGGATTGAGGTTTCAAGGTCTTCGCAGTGTCAGAGTATCTAACCAACTCTGGTCTGGAACGTACCTAAGAATGCAATGGATACCATATCCACTGAGAAATCACAATATTTGTCCAGTGCCATGATGGTGTTTGGACGTTCAACGAGATGGTCCAGCCCTGTAAACACTCGAAGAGGGCCTTCCAACCAATGAGTGGCACCGAAACAAGAGGCATTGATGATGCGAGCAAGGAAGAATAGCAGGCCCACAATGAACATTCCTTTGAGTGTATCATTGGTGCTATACTGGAAAATACCCAGAATAGTCAGATTCACACTGAAAAGAATGCTGCCCCAAGTGAGACTCGTAAACATCGTTTGAGCTCGCTTGGAAGGATTGCTTCTAGAAAGCCCATAGTGTAGAATCGGTACAAACAAAGTGAGACAACCTGCCAAGCTGAAAGCGACGTAGCTAGAAACAGTGTCGTCTTCTGGGGTCGGGCACTCAAAGTCATCGTAGTTGATACCCATGGTTGACACAAGATATTGGTTTTAGAGGGTTCCAATTGTGTGGCATGCTGCAGAACTTTGTTCTGGTGCATGAAGAGATTTCCGATTGACTAGTTCGACACGAAATACAACTTGTATGAAACACCATCTCTACGTAGTCTATCTATCTTAGGCACAAACGCTAGTTTCTCCAACCTTTTGGCGGCATTCACGGTGACAGCAAAAGTGTTGTGTGCGACGACAGGAAGGGATACAAAGAGGCAGCCAGCAAACAGGCACGAAAATAAATGCAAGCAACACCACTGCCATGATGGTTCCAACCCCTATGAGGTCATGAGTGGTAGTTACCGTCTCTCGTTGGCAATGGGGACACTTCAATCCGGTTGGGTTCCGACCCAAGTTATGGTAGATAGCTACCTTGTGGTTTTGTTGTGCCTTGGTTAGGACCAAAGCTCTGTCTTGAGCAGAAGCTGGAGCGACCTGAGCAGGATGATACGCAGGATTCATAGGAGGGGGCATTGAATTGTGTTGGTCAGTATCTTCATCTGCGACAACCACGGCATCTGTGATAATTGGAATTTCTGTGACAGAAAGGTGAAGGCAGCATGAGACTCTGGATGCGATATACTACCACTGGGGCCGTGTGGTGGAACTCGATTTTACCTTCTTCATGTTGTCCTTTCTTTGAGGTCATTGTCATATATCGGCTTCTTGCAAAATCTGGTGATAAAAGGAGGTGTAATGGAAGGGTAGCTGGAAAAGGAATCAGTTGTTTGTCAACATGAAGGGCACGAGGAGGTTGATTTGGATGCTTCGAAAAAAAGGAAAGTGTGAAAACGTTTTAGCGAGTCGTTGATAAATATTGTAGTGTCATACCTGCGTCGCTCATGACACGACAAACCACAACCTCCCACACAACAAAGCAAATCGTGCGAAGTTGTTGCTGTAATCTTACCAAAAGATTGCTTTCGTTGTAGAGACAAGTATAATCTACGACTGCCAAGACAGAAGGAAACAAGAACATGATGTTTCATCCGTCACAACTGTTAATTGACACGATCGTACTTCCAATGGGACGGAAACTTCTCGTTTTCATAGTATAGGTTTGAGCAGCCATCAGAGTCTGCCAGTTGTTGAAAGCTTGGTCGCCAATTCCTTTGTTGCTGTCAGAAGCTGCCAGACAATTTGTACCAGGAGGGAGAACATCATGGCGGGTATACTCGGTAGTGTTTTGGAACAATGGGACGTTCATCACCGGAGAAAGGTTCATGATTCGTTAGTGGCCCTACATCACAACTCCATTTCTCACATATATGCACGAAACTATGAACGGGCTAGAATTGATTTGGTATTGTTGGTCGACAAGATATGGGAGTTACAATGGCGATATCCATCATTGTGTCTGATCGTATCGGAAGAAATTTTCCCTGTTATATATGTTGTTGATGATGCCAATGATGCACAAAATGCGGGGGAAGGCCATTTCGACGACCCGTTTCCTCATCCGTTGACACCGATATGCTGGTCTACTATGTCGCAGTTGGAGTTTGTCACATTGTACAATCTTGCTTTGGCGTCCCATTTGTATGCTTTGGAAAATGTCGCAAGTCGATTGCCCATCCTTGTCAAAGCCAAAGAGATATGGAAGGCACTGTATGCCGTCCGCACGAATGAGCGATATCAGATACAACCCATTCACATCCTAGCTATTTTGGCAAACTTGGCAAGCATTCACCTAGAACTTGGAGATCGAGAAGCTGCCGAATCATGCTTCCGAGAAACACTTGCTATCCTAGCAATTCCTAGGTTGAGCCAGCTATCAATGCCGTTCAGTTCTTCTTTTCTAGCACATGCTCAGTACATGTTGAATGCAATCCAAACAGCTCCCGCTGCTTGACATTTTCACCGGTTTGGATTTCCCCATCCGTTCTTCGAGGTGTCGAAATAGTAATATCTCTAATACCAAGATGATGGTCCCAAAGACAGAGGACGAATCTGTCCAGTTTTGTAGTGCAACACTGTCATATCGCATTGATAGCATCATCAGGTTGCTTGCCAAGTTAGTAGGGCCTGTTTCATAACCTGAATGGCATGGTATCGACTATCGACTCCATGGATGCATTCTTGTTTGGGATGCCTTCGAGGTTACTTGTTGTTGTTATTTTGTGATCGTAAATGGTGTTTGCCTCAATTCACCGGACAAGTAGCGGATAGCCATTGTTTTGCCATTGAAACGAATAGAAGTGCGACACGGACACCCCGAAAAAGATGACCATTCTTATGGTTCTGTTCGTAGATGCATTATATCAGTTCGTTCCTACGACTTGAGGTATCAGCCATGCTTGGCGAGATGGAACATGAAAGGAATATGTGGCTCGGACACTGCTATTCAAGAATTAGTGCCCTTGAAACCGGCCCAGTCTTGCGCTTCGTATGCCAGTTCGGAACGTAAGCTTCTTCATCAAAAAATCATAAAAAAGTAGAGACGAGCTGAACAACTCACATCATCTTTTCGAAAGCAACAGAAAAGGAGAAGAGGTTTGTACCATGGCAAATCAAGCCACAACAGAAGAGAAATGCCAAGAAGTACCCGAAGGTAGTCCAAAACAGAGACAATTGCTAAAGTCGTGCTTGAAGCCTCGGAGGTCTTGCATGAAAGGAATGAACAACAAACCCAGCGGATCACCCAGGAGACGGCGAGAAAAGCGACGAGTTGGTTTTGGTCGTATCGTGATTGATGAGTTCCCCCAGGAACTAGGTGACAATCCAAGCTGCTCCGATGGAGCACCTCTCATGTTGGGTTGGAAATCTTTCGATAGCACAACATTTGAAGTGGAGAGTTACGAAGCCTACAATCCCTCGGATGAACGCCGGACAAAGGAAGAGTTGAAGCTGGATCCTGGTGTTCGAGCGGAAATGTAAGTGCATTCCATGTCATAACCACACGATTGGTGTTTTACTCCATATTAAGTTCATCTCATACTTCTTGTTTCCAATTGAATAATGGATTGCAGGCTCTTGAAGGCAGGATACTCCATGATGGACATCGTCGGGTGCACTATGGATGTACTCAAGACAAAGCAAGAACGATTTGATTCGTACAAGAATCGTAAGTGGGATGGTTGGAACGTAGCAATGGAAAAGACATCCAAGACCATTCGCAGTGCCGCCCGCCGTAGTTCGTTGCTGACGGCAACCACGGCGGAAGTGTTGATTAGTCCTCTGAAGAGTCCCCGGAAGAAAATAGCTCGTTTGCGCAGTGGCGACAAAGACAAATTATCAGATCTTCAAAGTGCGTTGAAACAGAATTGCCAAATCCCTGCCTAGTAACTTGGAGGGAAACCATAGTTTCGAGGGATTGGAGGAGTTGGACAGAGAAGAGACATCGTCTTGTAGATGTTATGGGGGGTTGTCCGACTCCAGGCATCAACAGCAGTACAATAGTAGACTTAAACCAATATAAATTTTCTTGCTACAGTTTTCATTCATCGTTATGGTGGTGGGAGGGGGATTGGGATAGTTCATGATAGTGATGATGAGCAATCTCTATATACTTGTACTCGTACTCGTACGAGTAGGTGAGAGACATCCCTGGTGGCAGGACGCACGTCGTACAGCCATCGCACGACCTAAACCGAGCCGGCAGGTGACGTCCGTCCTTAGTACGGGGTAATGAGCCCGTCCGCCTGGTCACATGGAAGCTTGGCACCCTACACCACAATTTCATTTCCCTTACAACAGGACAAACAACTGCAAAAATGGTGAGTGAACAACTTCTCGATGCTTTCTCTTGGGTGCTGGCGACTGTTTCCTTGACAATGATGAATGTAGAAGCGACGGTGTGAGAAAACGGCGACAATGGCGACATTGGTTACCTGGGCGACCAGCCGTACACCTTACCGTCTTACTGGATACGTAGGATTGCACGTAGACTTTGTACTGACTGATTGTTTTTTCGATTGTGATGTTGTTGTTGTTGTGCAGGATCAACCAGTGAAGCTTGCCAAGGTCAACCGAGTGTTGGGACGCACCGGAAACACAGGAAATGTCACACAAGTCCGAGTTGAATTCATGGACGCCGAAGGCGGTGGCACCACTGGACGTTCCATTGTCCGAAACGTCAAGGGACCTGTTCGTGAGGGAGACATCCTTTGTCTGTTGGAGTGGGAACGTGAGGCTCGTCGTCTCCGTTAGTTTCAAAGACTAAGCAATAAAAAAGGTCAACTGCAACTTGTTGTCTGGTCTCGTGGTGTGTTGGGCTGAGAAGGTGGGAGATGGTGGTCACCTGCAGAGCAGCATCATGAATCGTTGCAGGTTTTTCCCTGTATGCGTAATTGTAGTTGACTCCGTCGTCCAGGTCAGTGTTTGTAAATGCCATGGTGCCGGAGACGGAATCGTGGGTGGCGGGAGGTCTGGAGGGATGTGCCATTACGACGAATGCAGTACGTAGTATCGAACCATTCTACTACTCGTTGTAGAAAAATCCAAGTCTAGTTTACAGTACTTGTTGATGCTTCATGCAGTGCGGTGCAGTTATCACATTGTATTGTACCGATGCTTGGTAGCATTCCCCATTGCCCCTCTTGCCTCCATCCGATGCGAATCAATCGTCATCTTTGATGCATTGAGAATCGTGCTGTGCCACCTCCTCCTCATTCTATTCACCCAGCAGGGTACTACCTTCCAGGCTTGCAGCCTGCTGGTGGTATCATGTATCATCCTGCGAGGAAATGACGAGTGGTAATAACTTTCGTCTATTGCGTGTCCTTGCTTGGTGTAGTAGCCCCAGTTTCCACCTCGTCCTCATCTTCATCCTCATTGTCATCACCATCGCCTCTCACCACTGCCAAGGCCTCGTCCAAGATTTCCAACACTCTGTCAATCTCGTCAGCCCCACTATTATCATTGGAACCTCCAAAGAGTGAATGATTACTCAAACCCATGCGATCCGTTGCAGGCGTTTCTATCGGTGGAGGGAGGACTTGCAGGAAGTGGAAGTGGTCCAACGACGCTCTAGCGAGCAAAGTGGTTAGGTCATTTTCTTCCATGTTTGAATATAGGACGTCCAATTGTTGTGTGCAAGTCATCTCTGTTCATGCAGCAGCAGCAATAAACTCCTTCGGTTTTGTATTTCAGTGACGGAGTTTATTGCGAGAATTTCTGGGTTGTGAGCACAGGAAAAGCGAAGCTTCCCAGTATCCCCAAGAGAAACTAGTTCTGGTTGCTCTTGCGGAAATAGTATTGGCGCCTGTGTGCCGCATCAATTGCCTCAAAACATGCTGTTAATGGCAACAATGCGTGCTTGAGGTTATTGCGTGCAGTACTGTGACCATGTAAGCGATCAGGTACAATCCCGGGCGATTCTATCTTGACGTTCTGAATCAATCACGCCATTGGCTTAACGCAGCATGGCAAAGCGCGTCTGCCCTTTATATCCAGTTGAAAGCAACAAGTCCAACCCTCCATCAATATGTACCACACATTAAATGACATTCTCCAGAAGGGGCGGTGCTATTCCATCATGTTGCGTCGCAACCAACTGGACGAACTTTCACATAGCGTATCTTTCATCTTTTGTACTGTTTTCATCAGCGACGCGAACCGCCGGCGGACAAGACTTCCTCTTTTTCACTTCTTCTTCATCTCACCCAAGATGTCGTTCGAAGATGCATGTTTAGTGCCTTTTTATCCTATAACTATGCAGTACCTCTATCACTTATCATAGACAACGAGCAAGAAAGTCCGCTAGTTTTCGTTGAAAAAAACTACCAACAAGACATTGAACTGCACGCTATTGAGAAAGGATATTATTGAAGAAAGAGAAGTTCATGCAGAAGAGGAAACTAAGACCAACTCCTCCCACTGTGAACATCAGTAGAATACGAGTAGCATGAGGAAGGATGCACGGCAGGTAGCAGCTTCTACATGAAATACAGCTGTGAAGCATTGTTGACGAGTGGACTTGCCACCGAGCATCGCATGAGATACACACTTCTATGCAGGTAGCACACTTTGGCAGGGGTGGGCTACGGGCAAACAAACGTTCCTCTCCAACGGCTCCCATACGATCGAGGTCGAAGGAAGGCGTTCTGCAAATATGAAGTTGTTCTGGTATCCCCCGTCCCGTTGCACACCAAAAAAGACATGCTCTTTCTTGGTATCTTCGGGCTCAACTCCCAAGTACAGCTGTTCTGCCCAAACCTTGAATATAGGCTCCATCTGAGACCGATTCGGGCCACACCATCGGTTTCGTTTCCACTTGCCATGGACACAGACCAACTTGGAATCAAAGGAATGTTTCCCCAATAGAAATATTTCGTGTCGTTTTGCATGAATCATTCCTGGTAGACAACATGGTTTCACGCAAAAGAAATTGATTTTGGGGTTATCGTTGAAGAAGTTTACTGCTTTCAAGCTCAGGGTGCCACAAAGGTGAACAGCCAACATAATCACTGGCCCATCTCGCAAAAAGTGCTCCTCTAGGTTTCTTCTCTGATTCGAGTGCTTAAAATTTTGTTTCGATGTTGTCAAAGGAATTGGCCAAGTGTCAATGTACTTTCTCTTGGTAGGAGATTCCTCGTCCCCAGCCACTTCCCCATATATATGCTCCCAGCTCATATGATGGGGTTGTGGCGTAGTGCCGTGCATAGGCCAGGCCTTGTCCATGAGTACAAACCGTTCCACTTTTGATGGACACAACATTTCACTTAGAAACATGGAAAGGAACCCCTTTCCAGAAGCCAAATCGACTATTGTGAACTTCTTACCACCAAAGTCGCCAATGTCGGCGGCTGCGACGTACTGAACTACAGCGTCTAACACTGGGGATGCTTCAATGAACTCTTTGAGAATCTTTTCTCTATGAAAGAGACGCTTCCACAACAGACGGTCACCACGGTATCGCTGTCTCCATTTGGTGAGACATTTGGGGCCCTCACGGAAAACAAAGGGAAATTCCTCCGAGAGAGGATGTTTATGAAGTTCGTCAGACATGATTTGTTCGAACTGTTCGTCTGAGACACCAAAAGATATCGTCTCATCTTCTTGTGTTTCAACTGGTTCATTCATTTCATTCGTCCTGCCGGATGTCACGACCATTGCGGGGTCCATTGCTTCCAGCTCTTCCACTTCGTATGGTGTCATGGTTTGTTTCTGGATTGGAATGGATGGACCACATGGGCCAGCCCATCTGGAATCCGTTGAGTCCAATGTATTTCCATGTACTTGTAGTCTAAGGAATCCACACGCCAACATTGTGTCTTCTATAATCTACTACGAGTAGGTATTCATTTTCTATGAGCATGGGTTGCCGCTGCGACGAAAAGGTCAATTTCTTTTGCCAAACCACTGAAATCGTACAATCCCATTCGTTTGTCTTTGGGGACTCCACACCGAGCACCTAGAATGGCTCCCAGGATAGAACCTCGATGCACGTTCTCGCCCCCGACATTTGCGTTGGCCAACAGGCCTGCCCATGTACTATCTTCTTTGGGAGTGAAGACCAAGTATTTGGCAGCCATGTCGATGAGGCCAGGAAGCGCCTGATTTAAATAACAAGCAGACATGGTGGACCCATCCTGAACGGAAGGGTTGGGTGGGCGCCCTAGGGTTTGTAGAGAAAACGTAGTGAGGTATTGAAGGAAGACTTGATCATCAGGCTCCAATATTGCCTTTTGGACAACCTGTCCCCAAACACCCGACATGTCACGCAATGCTTGAGAGTCTCTGGTTGCATCGGCACAGGCACTCGCTGCAGAAGGGTCCACCATGGCGACAATGGTTGGTAGGACCAAACCGTCTATGGTGTCGACGTTGTGGTGATCGTTGTCAGGACATTTGTCCAAGGGGAGCTTTCGATACACCAAGTTGGCAAAGAACATTCGGTGACAGGTGGAAACATAAGTATCGTTGTGAGAATCAGGAGTCGTCATAAAGTCCTTGTAAGCTTCTCGAAAGGCTTGGATGTCAAAGTTTCCGTGTTTGTTCACCATAGTCTTCATTAGCACCCTAGCAATTTGAGCTTCCAGTGTGTTTTCGCCCTTTAGCAAAGTTGCATGATAGTGGATGGATTTGTTGGGATCCCACAATTCCTTCTTTCCATGATTGATGACATCGCCCACAATGGAAGTGACCAATCCGGTGTGCGGATTCCTGGACGGAGTGGCCCGACCTCCACCATTCAAATTGGATTTGTTGAGAATACTGCCTGTCAAGTTGAATTTGGGTTTGGTATAATCGAGAATGGGACCACCGTAGTCAGCGACGATTTGAGGTTTGCCTCCGTAGTACCAGTGAGTCGGTGCTGACAAGGCGTCCCCTACAAAGAACTGCAACGAGGCAAACGTTTGTAAGACGGAAATGGCTACAGACTCATGGTTGCAACATGCGTACAGTATTTGTACTCACCCCCCAAAGAGCTCCTCGGAGTCTCTCTTGGATTGCGGCGTCGGACGACGATGACATGGCAGTGGATTTGGTTGGAATGCTAGACTGAAAGCGAGTGCTCGTAGTACCAGAACTTGGCAAGGCACCACTACTAATTCCCATTGCAGTGTTCGCACCTGCCGTACTCGTACCACTGATACTGGAAGGACTGGAGCTGGATGAGCCAAGTTCCAAGTACAGAATGGCAAAGACACAACAGAGGAGAAACACTGTCAATCTCTTGTCTGCAATGATTCGCACAATTCTTCTCTTGATGCTTGGAGGAAATCTCCTCGAATGGAAATTGGACGTCACTTGCATGCACCTACGCTGACGTGGTGGCTGATGGTTGATGGATCCTTTCAAAAGACGACTACCAGTCAGTCGTACTTGTGCCGTGCGAGGTGGTGATAGTTTAGTGTTATCATGGTGGTGTGTGATTTTTATGTTGTTGGAGGATAGCGTATTCGTGTGAGTCGATTGTTCATCGCAGGTTGTGCAGTGTATGTTGTGCACGTTTCAATCACCACCACCAATGTTGTGGTTGCCACAGTATCCTTCACATCAAGTGTAGACGCTTCAGTTACACGTTTAGTATGACAAGGGGCCAATCTCTTGTCCAGGTTGTCGCTATTTTCCTCCAGCTCTTTGTTGGCACAGCTGTTAGCTACGTGTGCCAGAGTATGAGTGTTGGATTGCATGAGACATTCCACTCCCCAAGGGATCTCAAGCCTTTTCTAGCCCATACCCCAGTGGTCAACTGGGAAGATCCCTCTGTATCGACCTTGGCACAACGCCTTGCGGCTGGTAGCTCTTCGCGCTCCCAGACAATTCAGACTTGTTTTGAGTGGGTCAGAGACCAAGTCCATCACTGCGTGGACCATCAAACCAATCCTGTTACCAACCTCGCCAGTGATGTCTTGAAGCACCGAACCGGCTTTTGCTATTCTAAGAGTCACCTTCTTGCAGCGCTGTTGCGAGCCAACGGGATACCCACGGGATTTTGCTATCAGCGTCTCCAGGTTGGATTTGATCATCATTTCGAACCACAGTTCTGCCTCCATGGGTTTAATGCCGTGTATATGATCCAAGAGAGTGAAGAGAGGGGGAATTCTATAGAGGAAATGACGACCATAAAGTGTGGCAGCAAAGTACATCAGGGAATGGGACATTGGTATCGCCTTGATCCCCGTGGCAACAACGCCAATGTTAATGCACAGTTTGCTTATCCCCAAGAACAACTTGCATACCCTGCAACTTGTAAAGGAGAACAAACCTTCAGTCGCGTTTATGCTGAACCATTGGAAATCGTTACAAAGGCGTTGGCTAAATACTGTGATTGGGAAGATCTCATGCAGGACCTACCCGATCTGACGACCGCGCCTGGCAGTGAACTATCCACTATTCGCCACTAATCCTCTCTGTTGGTGCGCATACCATCATTGACAAGACTCCTTCTTTCATATCCCGAACGAGTTGCAACCATTAGCATTCTGTCAGGGTTCACTTTCTTCCGTTACCATAGTCCCCCATCTATCGGAACAGGAACTGAAACGGTAGCCCGAATCTCGGCCTTCTCGGTCCTGACACAATTGCTGGGCTTCCATCAGAACGAAGTAGTTGCTGGGTGACAGTATGGACACATTGCGTTCAGCGCTTCCCCCAATTTTCCTTTATCTGTATACTCTGGCGGCAGTGCAAGGGATCGACGGTTGGTCTCAAGAATGGCAGACCACCAAAGTAAGTGGGGACATGCTTTGGAAGTTCAATTTATCCAGTGAACGCTGGAAGCACCAGCACCCACGAAAATCTATTGGAGAGTCATCAAACCCAATTGGGGCAGTTGTTGGGTATGGTGTACCTCTCACGGGCTACATTGGTTCCGTCATGATTCGGGCGTATGGACTTAGAGAACAAATCAGGACTGTTTTGCCAATGTGGATCAGCATGGAACAAATACAAAAAGTCAGAAGCGACCTCCGTCGCTTTGCTGATGGGTCTACTGTACATGTCTAAGTTGGATGCCAACTGAGAGTAGACGAAGACAAGATGTCTTCCATTCTGCCATGATGTTTGGAATAGGAAAGAGTCCTCGAAGTTGAGCAGAATGATCTGCGTCGGGGACAATAGCTCGTCCTTAGCAAGGAAACTATTGTGGTCTGGTACTGGTACTTCTACCACTATCCAATTCAAAGATTACACTGGACTTCGTCGCGTCGACGTAGCATGCATTGCCAACATATTGGTAGCTTTTCTGGTTTCATGCCGGGAGTGGGAAGCCTGAGTACCTATTATGTTTTCTTTGTGCCACGATTTCCGATTCATGGATCATTCTGAGAGGCAGAGGTAGTCAATCCAACGATTCACCACTACAATTGTGTTGGCGATTCTATTTGTACCGCACCCAGCGACACAGTACCCCAACTGCGACAAAAGAGAAACCCGAAAAGCAGAATCATCCAAGAAGAATCCATTTGCCTTCCACCTAACTAAACGGATAGATTGGGAAAAGCACACAAAACGTTCCAAGTCGAAACAAGTTATAGGGACTTCCTCCGTTTGTTTGATATCTGGTTGTTGGACTCCTCCACCCCAACAAACGTGGAGATGATTGGAACGATTGATTGCTACTAGTACACACCATACTCCATACCACTTCCAGCACTAATGCTACAATTAGCGCAGAACCTCCAGTCAAGTATATAAATAGCCTACTCGTAGAACAAGATCTCTGCTGGTGTCGCCCAAAAACTAAAAGCTAGAGTGCCACTATCTATCATGACACCACTGAACCCCCACCCCCAATCAAAATCCCAAAAGACAATCAGAACATGTGTACGAAGACTAGTTCTTCGACTCTCGCCATCGACTGCCACCCAAATATAAACTAGCTGCTTCCTCATCCAACTTGGCCAACTCCAGGGCAGTCTCGACGCAAGACTTGCTTTGTTCCCTGGAAATTCGGGCAAGCCACTCCGCATCAGGCATGCCCACCTCCTCTTGGAACTGCTGTTCCTCAAAGACAGCCTGGCGGATCTCTTGCTTGTTTCTTTGCCTCTCTTTGTATGCCGCAGAGACCTTGTACTCGAGGCCTCGCGAGCACATCCCCTCGTCTTCGTCAATCAACTCCCCGTCTTGCATGATGGTGATGGTCTCGAAACATTCTTCTCGAATATCCTTGAATTCTTCACGACTGTACCAAACACGCTTAATTTGTGCCTTGAGCATGGCTTGTCGGTTGGGGACACGCAAGATTCGGACGCGAGGGTAGAAGGAAACCTTGCGTTTCTCGTCCGAAGTGGACTTGGTGGCTGCCCCTTCAGAAGCGTCCGTGTCCACAGACCTCGCAATACTCCTAGAAGTTGCAAAGGAATGCTGAGAAGCGCCCAAGGAGTGAGCCGAGGACGACGTGAGACGTTGTCCACTGCGAAGCGAACTTTGAGATTGGCTAAGCTTGACATTCAACGAGTAGTCGGAAGTCATCAAGCTCGCCTTGGCCGAGTCCGTAGCAGAAATGTCATCATCACTTTTATGGAGAAGTACATCCAAACTGTAGTCGGAAGCATCTGGATTCCAGCCTGAGGCAGAGCCGAGAGATTGGTTGTCTTGGGACTTCTCCTCTTGACGTTCCTTGGCTAGCAAATCCAGTGAGATTTCTGATGTCTCCGAATTTTCATCGTCGTCTGTTTTGTCCACAATACGAGGCTTGAGTCTCAGGGAGACTTCTTCTGGGATAGTGATCTCTACCAATGTCTGTGAAGCACCTCTCATGTTGCTGTTGGGTTGTTGATGCTCAGCGCTCTTCTGTCCAATGAATGAGGATTTGGAGGTGTATAAAACTACCGACGCCAAGAAGCTGAGCGGGTCTATAACGGAGGTCGCGATTCTTGTTTGGTTTTCGCTTGAAGGGGGAGAAGTATGGCATCCAGGCATAGTTCCGGCCAGTTGGGTCACCACAATATGTAAATCGGATGCTTACAGCAGAATATTGTTTAACAAATCGTTGATCTTGGCATTCATTCGATATATGATATATATTTGGAGCCCGAATGATCCTAAAAGGATCTTCGAGGATCCGAAGCCCTATGTTTTCATTCGTTGGTGAGTTGGACATGAAACTGGTTGGGGAAGTGTGAAAAAGGTGGGTCTCCATTCCTGAGGAATCGATCTTGTCAAACCCTTCCGCGCTGTGCTCCCGTCTTGTGAAGCAAGACACAGCGGTCGACAAGATAATAGTGGTTGTCGTCCAAAAGGAAGCTCCACGCAAGCGCTGTGATATCTTGTTGACTCACTGTCTAAACCAAACCCGCAAGACTATCCTAATAGTCGCTAATCCTAAGGTATCACTCGAGTCAGATGCCCTAACCCTCATTCGCTATTGGTTAGGGTTGCACTAATGAGAAAAAGAAAAACAACGTGTGTAGAGGAATGCAGTAGTAGTTATTATAGAACAAACAACATGATCGAAAATTAACACATGCAAGAAGCAAAGAGCTTGTCTACAAGTCCCTTCTCTTCTTGTTCTTCCTCCTGAGGCTCAACTGGTTCCATCTCCTTTGGCTTTTCCTCTTCGACGGGCTCTTCTGGGATCTCTTCCTTCTTTTCCTCAACCATAGGGGCAGCCTCACCAACTGGCTCAGCAGCAGGAGGGTCCTCAGCCTCTGGTTGGACCAAGTCGACAGGAACAGCGACAATTTTCAAAGTGTCGGGGGCAGCCTTGACCATCTCAATGGCATCCTTGGTTGTCTCAGGACAAGGAGCTCCATTGATCGACAAAACCTTTTGTCCAGGTGCAAGCTCAGTTCCAGCAAAGAGGGAGTCCTCACCAATCTTAGAGATGAAGATTCCTGGGGCCTTGGAGGAGTTTTTCATGGAGATTCCCAACTTGACATCTGGGCTCTCCTTGGTGATCTCTCCCACACAAATAGGAGATGTGACCGAAACTTCTCCAGCAGGAGCAGATTTCAACAATTCAGCAGCCTCCTTGGGAGTCTTCCATGTCATGGTAACTCCTTGGATGTCACCAACAACCATGCCGGCCTTGAGTTCGGTAGGCTCGAACAAGCCTCCCTCGCGAATCATCTTGACCATCAAGGGGGACTCTACATTAGCGCGGGTGAAGGCGATGCCCAACTTGGATTCTTCGGTTTCCTTTGTGACAGTAACGGTAATGATGGTCATGTTGTTTCTGTATTGGTGGATAAAAGTAGCAAGGGTGTGTGTATATTTCTAAAGTGATGATGTTGTGAGGTGGTGGACTTCCGAGGTTTGGAAGAACAAGGTGGTAGTGTCTTGTCAGCTTGGCTCAACGGTTGGAGGGGGAGTCGAATGTGAATACCACACGTATCATAGTGTCCCTCGAACAAAAAGAGAAAGTACGTATATATCCGTATGATCCAGCGATTTGGTGACGATTCTGCGACGGTTGGGTAGATTTTGTTACATGGATTCTTGGGAACCTGCGATTTGTCATCTTCACAAATACATAGTGCATTTGAGGACAATCATGTATGATATTCAGAGATGCGTGGAGGGAAGCAGCGCGTCCTCCAATGATTGTCCGTCTGCTTGGCCGTTTGGGCCAATGCAAATGCCATACTACTAGGTTCGTCACCTTGCCCGGATCGCCAATAACGTTCTAATACCTTCTGTATAACAGTTGTGGATGTCTTGGGACATGTTGGTAGGAACCTACAACACTTCCGGGCAGAACATGCTGGGTACATAGGAATAGTTTCCTTGAAGACAATCAATCTTTGGGTCATCCATGCTACCTCCCCCTCCGACAAAGTATCAAGAAGACGAGGTGGATATTCATTCTTGTTGTTACCCTGCATTTTACGCCGGATTGACCTCACCGGGAACAAACAATGGAAACTTTTTCGGTGGAGGCTCTCAAGTCCGTTAGCAACAGTCAACTAGGGATTGAACTCGATATTCTTCCCGGCACCAACGAGTTGATTGTGACCGAAATCTCCGAAGAAAGTCCGTTGGCGGATGCCGATCCAAGATTTCAAGTGGGGATTCAGATCCTCCAAATCAACCAAGTCAATGTGCAGGGTTCTGAGCACGTTCCACCAATGACCCCAAAACAGGCTGTTGCTGTCCTTCTTGCTTTGCCTCTGGGGCCTGTTGTGTTGCAGTGTCGAGGTTTGGTGGCCACCGCCGAGAAGGAGTTTCCAGAAACTCGGGTGGGTATCGCACTCCAGAAGAACCCTTTCCTTGGCTATGTTCGGGTGTTTTCTGTCTCTGATACTGGGCTTTTTGCCAGAAGTGGCTTACTCGTAGGGCAACGAGTCACCGCAGTCAACGGCGTCATCTGTCCACCCGAGTCGCTGGAGGCGATCACTCGTCTGAAAGATGCCGAGGGACCCATTTCCATTGTGACAGTGGACTGTTCAGGTATACTTACGACTTCTGTTCAAAAGTCTAACCTTGCCACCTTGGTAGGTGTCAAGCTGAGACAAAAAGTCTCCGAAAACGAAGAAGAGTATGAAGACATTCATGTCTCCGCCATTCTCCCAGGTGCTCTCATCGCCAACTCTGGCATCAAAGTCGGTGACAAGCTGATAAGTATCAATGGCACTCCCACACCAGACAATGTATTTGACAGTGTTGAAATGATGAAACAAACCGTGGGAACGCTTGTGCTGGAGACAATTCCGCCTTCCTACGGATTCTCGATGCCCCAGCTTGAGAGCGACAATATAATCCCTTCAGTGCAGGAAGGACAAGTTCTGGCTTTGGTGTCCAAGAATCACAAAAGTGACAAAGTGGGACTGTTGTTCCGGGAGGTCCCAGGCGAAAATACTGTTGTGATTGGTGACATTGCGAAGGATTCAATGCTCACCAAATCGGCGATCCAACGTGGAATGAAGGTTGTATCCATTAACGCTCAAGCGTGTCCTTCCACTCCAAAGGAGGTTGTAACCTTGCTGAGCTCATTGTGTGGGCCTATTTATATTGTGACATCTTACTTTCGAGCAGTTGCGGTGCTTTCTCAGGAGCCAAGTACTCTACCATCTTCTCCACAGGAATTGGCAGACAGCACTCCAAGTGAAGGAAAAAGCACAGCACTATCAGCTAACCTACCCTTGGAATCTTCGAGTGAACATCAACTTCCCGAAAGTATTTCTGCCACACCTACTCAGGTTGATGGAATCGACGTGCCACAAGAAGCTGAGCCCACCTCTAATTCTTCTGACCCGCCGCAACTCCCCAACGGTGCCCAGGTTGCACCCTCCAAAGTAGTTGGATTGAAGTTGGGCCAACACAAGGTAGGGGTTGTGGTACAGTCGATAAAGCCAAACAGCGTGTTTCAAGGATCTGACCTTCGTGCAGGGCAAACGCTTGTTTCTATTAATGGAACCACCTGTCCTTTGTTTGCCAATGAGGCTCAGAAATTGGTTGATACAAGCGTTGGTTCACTGTGCCTCGAAGCTGCGCATGTTGTACCATCGATGGTACCCGAATGGCCAAGTATTGGCCTTTCTACAGTATCACTACAAAGAGAAGATGTTGAGGTACCTATTGGGATTAATTTTGGAACCAGCACGCTTGGTCGTACTGTGATTAGTTCTGTGGAGAAGGACTCTCCACTTATAGACAGTGGTTTGGCAATCGGAATGGTAGTTGTATCAGTCAATGAGGAACCTTGTCCCAATACACCACAGGAAGCATCGGAGTTTGTCAATAAGGTGGCTGGAGATCTCAAAATTGTTGTTGCAAGAACAGTTGAGATTGTCGAGTCAAAGCCTAGTTGTGTAATAGGCCTTGGACTAGGTCGATGTCCTGGTGGAGTCATCGTGCATGACATCTCAATGGATTCGATATTCTATCAGGGACAGCTTCAGGCTGGTCACCGAATACTATCCATAAATGGTGAAGCATGCCCAGATGACCCTGAGAGAGCCATGAAGGCATTCGAGCATTGTGTTGAACAGATCGTAGTTGAGGCAGTGGATGTCTGTAATGATGACAAATGGCCTTCAGATAGTCTGATACCGGTCAAGGTACTTAAGGCATACGCATCGCAGTACGTTGGGTTGCGGGTCCAAGCACTCGATGACAGTGTTGTTGTTATCACTCATGTCGATGAAGAGGGTGTGTTTGCAGATGGTCCGATCCAACCTGGGATGGTTGTGATCTCTGTCAATGGAATGCCTTGTCCTTCTTCTTCAGAAGAACTGACGAAAATATGGAACAATATCGATGGATCATTGGAGGTCGTGGTTGCTACCTTTGTCCATCACATTTACAACCCCAAGCCAGAGAGTGGTTTCGGATTTTCCTTGAAAAAGGTCAATGGGTCGTTGGTGGTAAGCAAGATCGACCCAAATGGTGCAGCCTCCAAAGTTCGTGCTATGAAAGATCAGCAACGAGTCATTGCCATCAATGGTAATAGCTGTCCTTCCGACCTTAGTGCAGCTATCTCGTGCATCAAAGCCGACAAGAAAAACCTCGCCCTGACCTGTGTATATCCAGTTCAGGTTCCTTGGAGCAATGATGAAGAGTTGAAGTTTACAGTGAAGAAAGAATCTGCTTCAACACCGATGGGTTTAATCCTGACTGACAGTGACCAAGGTCGCGTGGTAGTCGGTGCAGTCTGCGGAGGAGTATGCGGCGACTTGGCCATTGAATCTGGATTGGTTGTCGTTGCTATCAACGGTTTCTCGACGTTCGCAAATTCGACCATGGCCATGCGTTTCCTTGCAGATGCAATAGGTGATGTAACGCTCATTTTTGCAAAGACAAAGATTGTGTTGACTAATGTCAGCAGTGACCCGGCGCTTGGCTTGACCGTTGTTCCGGATCCTACAAGGGGAGTGCTTATCCAAAGTATGGTTCCTGGCTCACCATTTACCAAGACAAAGCTCAAGGTTCGTCAACGAATTACATCTCTCAACGGCGTCGATGTTTCTCTTGACAAGTTCGAAATGGATATGCTCAAAGAGGGAGAGAATGGGCTTGCTATGGAAACATTGGATACGTTTGAGCGACATTGGAGCCCTGGTGTGATGTATTCACACACAGCCATCAAACAACGATGCTCCACATACGTTGGAGTTGAATTCTGTACCAGTATCCAGAAGAGACTAGTGGTCAGTAGGGTAGATCACAAAGGGTTGTTCGCTTCATCCAAGTTGGCTTCTGGTCAGGCAATCATTTCTGTGAACGGGTACGTTTGCAAGGATGCAATGGAAGCCGCTGAAGTTTTGTCATTTGCAAGTGGAAGTGTAACTTTAGTCGTAGCCGACACATACGTCTCAACCAGGAAGAATTCCATCGATGATTCCATTGGAGTATCTTTCAACGAAGACGACAACGGCGTCTATATTTCGAAAATTCGCAGCGAAAGTCCATTGAATGGGAGCGCATTGCACTTGCGGCACCGTTTGTTGAGTGTTAACGGCAAACCATCCCCATCATTGGCGAGGGATGTGGTTGCTTTGCTAAAAGGGAGTCCTGGTGTCATCTCCATGGTGGTTAGAGACACAGTGGCATTGGAATGGCCGATGGAATGTCTCACAACCTGTGTGGGTTCTCGAGAGTCACCGGAGCGATCCTATGGTGTGAAATTTGCAGCCGGCCACATCGGTAAAATAATCATTGCGGAGATACAAGCAGATGGGATATTGGCAGGAACGTCTTTGAGGACTGGTCAGGTCGTTCTATACATCAATGACAGACCTGTTCCTTCGTCGTCTGCTGAAGCAAATATTCTGTTGGAAAGCTCTGAGTTTGATGCATCGATTGTTGTTGCGGATATCCACGCAAAGAGTTCTGGTTCGCAGCTATCTAAAAACCTTTCCCTTAGCCGAACCGCCCGGGGCGTGGAAGTTGTAAAGATCGAAGATGGGGTCCTATCTCCGGGCTCTGCCCTTCTCCCGAAGGCTTTGATTGTCTCGATCAATGGCGAGACTTGCCCCTCAACCGTTAATGAAACAACGAAAGTCCTGAGTCAGTGTGGGGAAGAGGTAGCCCTGGTTGCTGTTGACACTCCAGCTCCCCGGTTTGGATGGCCGGATGAGTGTTTGAGGGACGTTATTGTGGGCAAAGATATTGCGGAAGCTTATATCGGTCTTGACTTGCAAACAAGTGAGCAAGGTCGGGTAGTTGTGTCATGGGTTGACAGTTCTGGGCTGCTGTCTGGTAGCGGCATTATTCCAGGAGACGTCATAGTGGCAATAAATGGCGAAACAACCACTTCCGTCACTGAAGCATTCAAAACCCTAGTGTCCGTTGTGGGTAATGTGTGTCTTGTACTTGCTAGAACCGTTGCTGTTGTGGAAAAGACAACTCAGGGCTGCAAGATGGGAATAAAGCTCAAGGGAAGTCCTACCCACGGCGTTGTCGTGTATGACACACGCGGTTTGACATTTTCCACACTTTTGAAGAAGGGACAACAATTGCTGTCGATTAATAATGAACCTTGTCCGGACACACTTTCGGGTACCATCCAGAAATTACAAGAAAGCGAAGGAGTGGTGAGAATTGATGCCATTGACACATTTGAGAAATCCTGGTACGAAGATGCGGTACTTTCGAAAACCTCTGTTGACCTCCCTGATGAACCAAGATTTTGGGGGATTCATCTTCGAAAGAGCTTGCAAGGTCGCATTGTGATTTGTTCTGTCGAAAAGCAGAGCGTGTTTCACTCGTTTGATCTGGTTGGCAAAATTTTGGTTTCGATCAACGACCATGCATGCCCCAAGAACGCAATGGATGCTGTTGAGATGCTACATAGTGCGAGGAAACGTATCACGTTGGTTACGGCGAGAACAGTCGCACATTGTACCATTGATCCCGCTTTTCCTCATGATTTAGGTTTATCTCTCGGCAAAACGCCTCCACATCCCGATATTCTCATCACCAAAATTGAGGATGATAGTCCATTTTGTGGAACTTGCTTGCGAAGTGGTCAAAAGGTAGTACAAATTGCTGGCAAACAGTGTCCTCAAGATCTTGAGTCGGCTGTCGAGGCCATAGGTCAAGCTGTGCAGGAGGGTGGTACATTTAGCATCGAAACTGCTGATCTGCTCGGAAACATCCCCATCGGGGAAGCAATCTATACAGTTGTGAAGCCCTTCAAAGAGAGCATGACCGGAGTTTGGTTAAAACGAAGCAAACAGGATCGCGTCGCTGTCAGCCAAATCGACCCCAATGGACTGTTTGCAAAGACTGGGTTGAAAGTGGGTCAGAGCGTTGTAAATGTCAATGGCGTGGATGTATCAGACGATGTTCACTTGACAGTGAAACAAATTCAACGTGCCCAACGGGTAGTAAGCATCGTGGCTCGAAGCATAGTGATCAAGGTTGTGAAGCCCAGCAGAAACGCCCAGGTTGGGATCACTTTGGCGAACATTGGAGGGAATGTTATTGTCAGAAAAGTTTTTCCCTCGGGCATTCTTGCTGATACGGAGCTGAATGTCGGTCAAAGGGTTGTCAATGTGAACGGGGTTGATGCTGTGGATGTTCACAGCACAATTCAGCTGATTCGAGACGTCGAAGGGACATTGGAGATTGAAGCAGTTGACAGTTTCTACGAGTCGGTGCCGATTCCTGAAGGAGCATCGCTCGCCCCCATGAGGAGAAATGCATCAGCATGGAAAATTGCGTTGGATACCATTGTCGGAATATCAGTCAAGGACACGCCAGAGGGCGTGGTCATTACCAAAGTATCATCTGATGGTTTGTTTGCGAATTCCGCAGTACAAACTGGGCAAAAGATTGTTGGCATCAATGGTTCAATCTGTCCACCTACAGCGGCAGCAACTGCCGCTCTCCTTAAAAGCTTGGTAGGGGGGCTCGTTCTCTCCACGGAAACCACGTTCGGAAGCACTATCTAATGAATTTGTAGAATTAAGAAGTTCCTCCCTGCTGGACAAGCACATTGCAGGTCCTGTGTTTTAAGGGTACAGCAGTGATACCTAGTGCTTTTGTGTGTGTCTATACACGCACTGTAGTAATCTTATACTACTACCTAGTAGGACGTTCGTCGGTTCCAAGCTTAGCTGCAGAGCACTGGAAAAGCTGCTTGTCTGTACGCTGCTGGCGCGGCTCTGAAGACTCCGAGGTCAAATCGTGAGGCGAAAAGGAACCGATCGCGAAGAAGGTGAACGAACACACCAAACAATATAACAATGGCTCCCTTTGAAGCCATTAACAAGAAAGGAGTTGCTTCTTGCACCTTGTGCAAAGACCATCCTCCCGTTGTGCCACGGGATGTGTCTGCCACATGCTTCGTCACAACTTTGCCTGCTGAATGCAAAGGTATTCTGGATGTGGCGAGACTTGAAATTCAGACGTTGGAAGATTCCAGTGACAGAGACTTGGCTGACAATGATGCGCTAGACGATGGATTTCTCTGTTTCGATCTCAACGTCCTTACGCGAAAATTGCAGAAATGGTACCAAATGTTTCCTGCTGTAACTCCATTCTTTGCCATCAAGTGCAACCCAGATCCCATGGTCATTCACTGGCTGGCTCAACACGCCAGTGTTGTCTCCAATTGTAATGTTGCATTTGATTGTGCTTCATTGGCAGAGGTTTATCTTGCAGTTTTTTCAGGAGCTGGCGTTGCTACTACCAACAGAAAAAATCCCATGCAACGCTTTGTTTATGCCAACCCACAGCGTGCAGAAAGTGAATTGGCTTCTTCCCTGGAACTAGTTCCAGAAACAGAGCCAGTCTGGCTTACATTGGATGGACCGGAAGAGTTATACAAAATGAAGCAGGTTTGTGACAAGTTGGGTCGAGACGCTTCGTCGCTCAAGGTTATTGTGCGGATCTACGTACCCGACAAGCATTCCACTATTCCCCTGGGAGAGAAATTTGGAATGTCTCTTGAGAATATTCCTTCTTTGGTGCAAACTGCCAACTCACTGGGTATTCATGTTGTGGGGATTTCTTTCCATTGCGGTTCTGGCTGCCATGATCCTCAAGCGTATCAGACTGCCTTGGAGATGGCCGAAAAGGCCATTGATGTTGTGAACGCAGAGCAGCCCAACCATCCATGTTGGTTGCTGGATATTGGGGGAGGGTTTCCTGGGTGGGATGGAGTCGGAGGGGACGATTGGCGATTTGTGGGGTCATCTGAGCCTGGGAACACCTCTATGATTCGAAAGTTCAGCACTAAAGGCAAAGATGCCGCCGTGGACATCGCTGATGCCATTCGACCCATCTTACAGCGTTTCTCGGAAAGAGACTTTACAATTATCTCGGAGCCTGGAAGATACTTTGTGGAGGCATCGGCATTTCTTGTCAGTCGTATCTACAAGGTGTGGGAGCAAGATTGCATTCGAAAAAGAGTGTACCAAATACCTCACGGCGTGCAAGGCGTGTTCAAGGATGTTCTATTGTGTGACGAGGCCTTTATTCCAGTAGGTCTTTACGACGCCAGTCATCCAGCTGATACCCAGTTGGTACCGGAAGAGCTTTACCCCAGCCAAGTAAGGGGTCCATCCGGTGACCCATTGGACCTTGTCTGTGATAGTTGCATGCTGCCAAAGTTGGAGGTTGGCGATTGGTTGGTGTTCGACCGTATGGGAGCTTATACATTGTCAGTTGCCACAATGAGTGGAAGACCCATCATCAGATACGTCTGTGGCGACCAACATTCCCCAAAGAGATGAGTTGCTCACTCAGCTTAGCTAAACTACTACAAAAACTAATGCTCCTGGCAATTCGCTTTGATTTGTGTTCTATAGTGTGTGTTATAGCTAACCCAAATCTAAGGGGGGCAACTGTTTGGACCATTTTATTTTCATGTTTTTCCAGGGTCCAGTGGGATTTCTCTATGAACCTCGGATTGAATCCGCAATTGTCTCGTAGGTCAAAAACCCAATCATGGAGGCAGGGACAGCGCGAACCAGCTTCAAACCAAATCCTCGATACAATGCTGGAATCACTTTTCCGTTGGATTCTCGAATCAACTCGACAGCCGTTCCGTAAATTCCCCGGTTTGTTTCCAATGGACGAGCCTGAATGCGAGTTTTGATAATGTCAAAAGGATATCCAACGGCCTATCCACAGAGAGCAGGTGAGCAAACGGATGAGCAGACTGATGACCAAAACATTAAAACAAGCAACAAAAGTGCATGAATACGTACCCATGCAACCGTGGCAGCAACTGCCCCCGCAATGATGGGGACTTGCACCTTGGCTGCGAAACTGTCGTCTTCCACATGCTGCGAGAGGGCGTCTTTGGAAACCTCATAAGAAGCAAACCACACTCCATGAGGGATACCATCCCTAAGAAGTGTGGCGTTCAACCCCCTCCAGCTGGAACTACTCCAGCCGCGGAGAACTTCCTGGCTGGCGGATCTAACTCCTTTGGAAACATTGACTTGTTGTGACACCTTGACCAGTTCGACGGGCGACATGAGGAAGCTCTGCACTAGACCTCCAGTGAGGCCTCCCACAAACACACTTAGCAAGGTACCGGTGGAATTGGAATCATCAGCTGCCCACTGCTTGCCAATTCCATACCCCCCCATCAACATTGCGTTCTGGAGAGGCACTGCCCCAATCATGGCCGATGAGCCTCTCCAGAGCGACGTGAAACCAAAATCTGACATCAAACCTCTGGCTTGGACCCGCAAATTGGTGGAGGCATTGCCTCCCATGACCAACTGCTCACCAGCTTGTACACGGGTTAGCAGCGTGTCGACGGGTTGGCAGGCCACCACGGCTGCAGCACCGGATCCCCATCCTGCAATGAAGTCTACCCAGGCATCGGAAAAGGTCATTCTGTTAGGGTTCTTGAGCTTATAGTAGAGAAATACAGAAAATACAGTAAAGCAGTAGTATGAAGTAACACAAGCTCGTTGGATCACAAGGAAGGACAACAAGCAAGGGACACTGTGTAACTAAACAATATCGCACAGCGTTCAAGATGCTACGTGTCAGAGTTTCAACAGAGTTTCAAGTTTCCTCGTATCCAGAGGATTGGCCTTTCTCGCGAATGGCGTCACTCCACCGGTTCGGGCTTGTCAAACCCCTTGATGGAAAATCCTCCGTTGCTAGATTGGGAACTTCGCCGCTCGATGGGAATCGTGAGCATGTGATATTTTTCTTGTCGTACATTATTTGCGACGTGCTTTTTCCGCAGCACTATGATTTTGCATCCGTTTGTTGTAGGACGTCATCGTGCGAACACTCCAGACTGGGAACTACGATATACTATGCCCTTTGCAATGATGGCCATGCTGGGCATAGTGGCAGGTGGTGCTACCGGTACTCGTATTACCTACCCCTACCGGTGGCGAGTGCCTTTTGCATTTCCCAGAAGGATCTTTGGAGATCGCTCAAATCCATCACATCGAGCATCACCAAATAATCTCATCCACCGAACGCTGTTACGATGACCGTCAACGCCACGACCTCGAGGCGCCTCTTGCAGGCAGTACCACGCCGCGTACTCACGCCTTTGCAACGTCGTTCTCACCACCCTGATCCTTTCAACCCCAAGACCACTCGCGGTTGGAAGGCAGCTTTGGCGGTATGTGTTTCACCCCTGATTTTGTCACTTTGTTGTAGCTTCTACCGGTAGTGGTATTGCAGTACTGCAGAGCGAGGATATGAGTAGACTCTGCTTTGATATGTTTGTTTCTATTGTGTTTTGCATTGTTTTGTATTGCTCGCGACTGTTGACAACATGTATTCCCTGCTGGCATGGTAGACACAATCATGTTGTTTGACACCGTCTGACACACTGCACTCTTCTGCACTCTTCTGCACTCTTGGGCATGTAGGAAGCCAAGCTTCCCCGTGATAAGATGCAGGAGGACATCGAAAAGGGACTTCGACTTGGTCTTCCTGCTGCTAGCTCTATCGAAGACCGTGATATCTCCACTTTCTCTAGGGGTGAGCTTCCCCACTTTGCCGGAATCAACACATTCCTCAAGGCGCCCTACGTGGAGGACGTCCACCAAGTAGGCGCCTACGACGCCACTGTGGTCGGTGTTCCATTCGATGGAGGCTGCACCTACCGTCCAGGAACCCGATTTGGACCACAGGGAATTCGTCGTATTTCGGCCCTCTATACCCCTTACAACTACGAACGTGGCATTGATTTGCGAGAACAAATGACTTTGTGCGATGCGGGTGATGTCTTCACCATCCCTGCCAACCTTGAAAAGTCCTTCGACCAAATCTCCAATGCTGTAGCGCATATCGCCGCTTCTGGATCGCTCCCCATTATCTTGGGAGGTGATCATTCTATCGGTTTCCCCACCGTTCGAGGAATAGCTAGTGTCACCTCCAAGAATATCGGAATCATCCACGTCGACCGTCACGCTGACATCCAAGAGAAGGACCTTGACGAGCGTATGCATACCACTCCATATTTCCATGCTACCAATTTACCCAATGTCAACCCCAAAAATCTTGTACAAATCGGTATTGGTGGTTGGCAGGTTCCTCGTCCTGCCGTGCCCAACATGCTCGAGCGCGAAACCAATATCTTTACCATGGAAGATATTGAGCAATATGGTATCGAGAAGGTTGCTGAGATGGCTTTGGAACTTGCTTGGGATGGATGTGATGCTGTTTACATGAGTTACGATATTGATTCTATTGAAGCCGCCTTTGTCCCTGGTACCGGATGGCCAGAACCAGGAGGTCTCCTTCCTCGGGAGGCCCTAAAACTTGTCGGTGAGATTGCCAAGGAAGGATTGTGTGGAATGGAAGTTGTGGAAGTCAGCCCTCCCTATGACCATGCTGATATTACTTCATTGATGGCCTTGCGTATTGTTGTTGATGCTCTGGGTGCCATGGTCAGCCATGGTACCATGGGAAACCACAGGAGCATCATCGACAAGGAGTTCGTTCCATTCTAATGTTCCTCGAATCTCGAAGGTGCAACAGAGGTAGAAAAATGCTTCATATTGAGGTAGTACGATGTTTGGATCCGCAGCTAGTCTATTTATGTTTAGGAAAGTTTCCTTCGGATCCTAAACGGTAAACCTTCCCTGCAATTCCCCGATTTTGCCCAATTTTTGGCGAAGGGAAATCCCTTTCGTAGGATACTGGTACAAAGCCTATATACAGATAGTCTAGTACAAATTTGTACTGTAGTTGATACATTTGACTAGAAAATGAAGGATGTCGAATCCATTTGTTGTGGCCCAACCAATCACGACTTGGTCTCCCTCCCCTAGCGACTTGCCTCCCTAGTAGAAGCCACGTGCACTATGCCTGTAGGAGTACAAACAAATTGCTCTGAAAAATTGTGAACTAAAATTACAAAGTT
>WXVQ01000224.1:0-29068 GCA_013372465.1 Nitzschia sp. Nitz4 | reverse complement strand
CAAGTTCTTTGTTTGATGGAAGGTGATTGTGGAATTTGGGTTGGTCTCTGCTGTGATTCTAGTAGAGTCCATCGAATCCAATGCAGATTCATGTCAGAGTGACATCGTGTCAGTGTCGTTGCCCTCTCCTCCCTCCTTCTTTTCGCGCCAGACTTGAAAAAGAAGCAAGCAAGCAAGCAAGCAACGACGACGAACACAGACACGAACAAAAAAGACAATTGTTCCATACGACGACGACTGTTGTTGTGCCTCCTCGCACAATACCATACCATTGAATCTCGTCATCATACTGATTTGTAGCAGTTGTTCCTTCTGTTGTCTTTGTCACAAACACATCCAACAATTCAGTGAAAAGGTGAGTGTCATTGTGTAGCTAGTTGGTTGTTGTTGTTGTTGCTGGTGCCTTCTTGTCGTCGTCATGATGTTGTCGTTGTTGCTTCCATCGCAAGCATGCAAGCAGCAGCAAGCATTCGTCAAGCTTCAAGCAAGTAGTGACCTCCCTCCCACCACCAAGCATTCTGATTGGCTGTCCAATCACGAGTGTCTACGAGGTTCTTCGCGAGTGTGTCCCGAGTCGTAGCCGCCCGATGGATCTGGAACGCACGCGTCGGACGGGTCGGTGTCCGCGATCCTCCCTCTTCTCAACTGCAAGCAGCATTGACATTGACACTAACACACCCTTGTTGTTGCTGTTGTTGCTGTTGCTGTCTTGTTGACGTGGGAACTCGTACCAACAGAAAGAGAGAGAGAGATTGAAAGGCCTCGAAATGAGCGTTGCTGCTACTGCAATTTGTAGTTATTAGATTGATAGTGATACACAATAGTAACAGCAAGAAGAAGGAGAGAGAAAGAGAGCAATGCAAATGAAAACAGCTCGAGTGGCAACGCAAGGTCCTGCGTACGGAATGAGTCCCACCACTACGGGGACCTTTGGTACTCCTGCCAGTGAGTCTGCCATTGACGCCTACGCCACTCGAGTACTACACGAGCTGAGTCCACCCGAAACGGCCATGGACGACAGTGTGGGTCCTTACGTGACGAGTGTACTGCGTTGCTGTGAGATTCTTTCCGAAGATCAAGTCACTTCTGTCCCGGAATTTGAGTCTCTTTGTGAGTTCTTGGAAGATCAGTGTGCCATGACGCAAGACGTCGCTACGTCTGCTCTCAAGAAGATTGCGCAAGCGGTCATCACTGGCACCTTTCCTCAGGATGTTACTACTTCGGCGCACACTAGTGGAGGTTTGTATTCCCTGGGAGGTACCACCTCCTTGGATTCCTTCCGTTCCATCAAAGATTCCCTCCCGCCCATCTTCCAGTCCGCCAAAAAGAGTGATGCGCACCATTCCTCCATTGACCCCTACACTCCAAACCCTGCCGGTGGACCGTCTCCCTTGAAGCCAGACAATTTGATTCCCTTGGATTTGTTGGGAGTCCTAGATGATGCACAGGAAGAAGACAAGGATGCAGCGCCGGCTGCCACTGCTGCCGCCTCTGCCGCACTCGAATCGCCCCCCAAACCCAGCAATCTTTTGCACCAGGCGCTTCAACAGCATCAGCATCAAATGCACCAGCATCAACAACTGACGCAACAACAACACCAGCAGCAGCACCAGCAGCAACCGTCTCCCACTTCTGCCGAGGAAGCCTTTCCGCCGTTGGGAGCCCAGACCACCACTTCCAACAAAATACCCATAAAAAAGGGACGCAAGTCCAAAGGGAACAACAAATCCAAAAATTCCGATAAAGAGTTGGCGGCGTCCTTGTTCCGTCCCAGTCGTCCGCGTCAGAACAGTATTGAGAGTGAAGATGCCCATGGTCATTCCCCTTCCTTGACCTCGGCTTCCAAGTACCCAAACAATGCTTCCGCTGCCAACCGCAATCCCAATGATTTCTACTTTCAGCAAAAGTTGGATTCTTGTGTCGAGATTTTGCTCAGTATGAACACCGAGTTGAGTGAGGCTGCTGCTGCGGATGCTGCCTTGTTGGCCAACACCGATATTAATGTCGCGCAGTTTGTGGTGGACAGTGCGCTTTCGGCTTCTCCCATTTGTCGTCATATGCTTCATGAAGGTTGTTACCGCAGTGATTGTCAGTTCAGCCATGACGTCGAGAGTCATACCTGCTTGTTTTGGTTGAGAGGTCGTTGCACCAAGCCTACCAGTTGCAAATTCCTGCATGGGTTTCACCCAAGGTTGTTGGAAGGACTTCCTCCTCATATTGCCAATGCCTCACGGACCAAGGCCATTCCCATTGTGTCTTCCCCGCAAGGCTTCAACCCATACGCACCTCCCCCCACCTATGCTTCCAACAACGACCCAGGTTTTGCCAGTTTCTCCTTGCCCAAACAAATGCCTTCTTGGGGAAACCCCCTGCAATCAGAGAGTATCGCGTCGTCCTATTCGTCCGGCAGTTCCAATCTTGCCGCTGGCCCTGGTGGTCCAGTTTCGTTTGCCAACATTGCTTCCCGAGGACATGATAAGCAGCGTCAAATGAGCAGTGCCAATGATGTATCGCAAGGAACAACGAGTACAGCATCTGCTGCTACCATTCCCACTGTCCGCATTCCTCAAGACTTGTGGAATCCACACGAGAATCGAGACTCTTCGGTCTTTTACATTGCGGACCCCATGGAACGATACCGACAAGTCTCCATGACCAACGCCCGCGATCACCGAACAGACGTCATTGATTTACACTTTCAATCTACCAAAACCTTTGGCGTCGTCTTGGAACAAGTCTTGCCTTCCAAGCTTCCCCAACACGCCGAGGGTGTTTGGATTGTTACGGGCACGGGCCACCACGTCGGTTCCAAGACCCATCAAAAAGGTGGAGGTGCCCTCCAGAGTGGAGTCATCCAATGGCTCCAAGATCATGGATACAAATTTGCCAAGGGCAAGGATCGTAATGGATTGGGTGGTGCTCTTTTGGTCACTGGCGTGTTACAAAGATAGTAGTTGCCTAAGAAAAAAAAGAAAATACTTGAATGAAACAACTACCGGTAGTGCTATCCGGTTAGGGTTAGGTTGAGTTGATAATTGTTCCTCGTATCGAAGACGAGTATCAACGGTAAGCCAGGAGGGAGGCTCGGGATTACAGCATGGTCGAATTCAACCTCCTATTGCTGCTGCTGCTGCTTCCTAGGGTTCCAAGTTCATAATATTATTATCCACTAGTACGTGTAATAATGATACTAGGTAATACAATCAACTCCATGGTCTTTGTCATGCATTGCATAAGTACGGCTACTCTCTATGCTACTGATATCCATATTCGATTTATATGGTGTATTGTGATGTGTATCAGGGACAAAAAGGAGGGTACGACTATTGGCTCTTGGCAGTAGCAAACAATTGTACGGGAAGAAAATTTCGAAGGAATGGGGGAACAGAAGGTTTCTCTTCCTCTTCTTCGTCCCACTCTCCCAAATCCAAATCCACCGAGTGCATGCTTTCGCTGTCGGTTGTGTCGCTGCCCCCACCCAACAATTCAAGAGTGTCACTGTTGGGAGACGACTCCATCATTGGAACCGTCTTGACTGTTCCATCAGGACTAGCACTACCACTAGCAATGGATGCTTGTTTCCCTACCAATCGCTTCCGTTCTTCCAATCGAATCTTTAACAAGGCACATTTTTGTTTCAAATGCTCGTATTCCATTTGTTTCAGCTTGGCTTGATGAGCCTGTTGGGCTTGGACTCGTTGTTCTTGGAGCTGGTCAACTTTGCCCTGTAGCAACTGTCGAATCGTTTCCGTTTCTTCCAACGTTCCATGCATCCAATTGACCAAGGTTCGATACTCTTCATGAATAGAAGTAGTAAAGAGTTCAACGCGCGTCAAGCGATGGACACAATAACATACTTGACTCATTTTGGTCAAGACCCGAGGTGACAATGCATCCTTGTCATTGTGCAAAAGCATGGATTCCAACATGGCTTGATGCATGGCAGCTTCTGGAAATGCAAAGGGAGGTGGAAGAATAAGTACAGGTTGAATGGCTTGGATCCATTGAGCGTGAATGCGTTGGTAAACTTCCGAGTGATGTTGGTGTTCTCGATGTTGCTCCACCCGCAAGTGTTCGGACTCGACGAGTTCTTCGTCGAGTTCTTGTTGAATCAGAGATAGTTTGGGATGGGGAAGCATTTCTTGTTGTTGTTCGGAGGATTCATTTCCTTCTACCTCATTGTCTAATTGCAAAATGCCACGGGGCAAGTGAACAACAAGTTTCATGACTTTGTCCTGTACGTCGGGAAATGTCATGGTTGCACTGGCCGTTGGGTGTTGTGGTGCAATGATGGGATGTGAATGCGTGACAAGCATAGAAGAAAAGGGACCTGCTGCCACAACTACTACGAGTACGGTACGTACCGGTTTTGTACGTTGCGCTACGTACAGTACAGTGAGAGTTGATGGCGTTTGTCCTTGTATATATGGCAAACAGATCTTTCTGCGACATTGGAATCATAATCATCATGTCCTATTCAAGGTTCAAGCAAGAAAGTTGGTTGCGGAAATTGTTCGCTGTTGTTGTTGTTTGTTGTGGACCAGGATAAGAGACAGGACCCATCACCACACGAGACTTTCCATAATTCAATACATTCTCTCGACTACTACTACCAGGCACAGCCGAGACAAGAAACCAACCTACCAATGGAAGCAGAACGTATCAGCTCTAGTGATCTCGTATTTGATGACGAAGACGTGGTGGTTTTGCCATCATGTACTACCCACGACGAAGAAGAAAACGTACGCGTAGACACCGTGCAAATGAATGATGCACAACACATTGAATCCGATCTACCTCCTCTCATTCCCATGGATGATACAATGGAGCTGTCAACATCAGATCACGAGAGGGATACTATCTCCCCCAAGATAGCTTGTGATGCACAATGGTGGTTGAGCCTACCAGCGCCTTCCAGACGAGACAAGGCTATGATTCTACACCTCATCCGATATGCTTCTGTCCTTCCACCAAAGATATCTTTGGAAGACCAATTCCCCGAGGAACTTTGGCTGGATCGAGATATAGTCTTGGCCTTTTGTCAACGAGACGATTTGGCAAAGCTTCACTCAGAGCGAGAGTTTGTGGTACCTAAGAAATTTACCTCGGACAAGCTTATCATGTTGGCCTATTGTGGAAAAGTCCCTGGAGCCTTACAACATTGTTCGGTTGATTTACGCAGCGATCCCCAAATAGTCCGAGCTGCTGTCCAGTTGGATGGAACGGCATTGCAATATGTAGGCCCAGAGTTATTGGAAGATCGAGATTTCATTCGTTTGGCATGCCAATCCAACGCCTGCGCCCTTGCCTATTGTCTTCCCGGTCCTGCCCTCCAGGGTATTTTGAATGATCAAGAATTCATGGTGCAAATGCTGGAGCATACACCAAAAGCCTTGGATATTCTTTGGAAGCTGGCGCCGGACTACTTGAAGCAGAATGATCCAGAGTTTGTGAGGTTGGCATTAAAAGCGGGACTTGTTCTGGATGAAGTCCCGCCACACATGTTGGTATCCGAGTATTTGGAGGAGAACCAAGAGCTGGCACAAACATTGATTCTGGCGCACCCTCATTGTTATCTCACTTTACCTGAAGAAATGGCACGTCGCAGGGAAGATCTGGCCCATCGAGCTCTTGTTTCTACCAACTCGGACGCAGAGATACACTTCAAGGCACTCGAATACTTTCCTCAGTTGCCCTCTCAACGTCGGGATGTGGTCATGAGCATCAGCAAACGAGGCGATTTGAGCCTGTTGGAAGATATTCTTGTCTCTCACCCCAAGTGGGCAGATGACGAGGAAGTGATCCAACCTGCCATTGGGAGGGATGAGAGATTCACCAAGCTTGCCAGCAAACGTCTACGAATGTGTTGGAGGAGGAGAAGAGATTCCCCCAACGCTTGGTGCACAAAGTAATAATCCTCCAAGGAAAAAATACAAAACGATGTCGGTTTGATGTTACTACTAGTAGCTGGTACCTCCACCAACAGGTACAAGACTGTACTTTTGGTGCATCCAATGCGTAGTAAACTGTGATTGGAGGCTTGAACAAGGTAGTAATAATAGCTGGCCAAATTCAAGCTTCTATGCCTGTCTCCATGTTTGGATAGAATCATTCCTTGCTACGACACGACGGCACTACTACTTTGGAGGAGGTTTTTGGTGAGCCGCCCCCTTTTGCGACGCCGGCCCTCGGCGCAAACCCCGTCACAGTCACGTAGTCACCCTTCCCAACAAGACTCTTGTCGTTTGTGGAGGTGTAACGTTGTTGTTGTGCGTTTGGAACAGTTTCGGTTGGATTGCTCTTCTAGAAGAGACAATACTACTACTATTACTACTACTGTTACTACTACTTCTATATCCATCCAGACAACAGGGCGTTCATGAATGAAATGCGTGTATTTTCTGGTAGAAATGGTGGTTTCTTGGTGTCATTGACGCTGACGCTCAGCTTGACCCGTCTCTTCTTTTCTTGGGAATTGTTGACAACTACCATCCTTTACCATTGGGACAATAACCAGAACAACAGCACATCAACTGCGAGTAGTATGGATAGCCTATTGTGGAATGATGGGGATGATGTCACAAGACTACCGAGTGTGAACGATACTTGGACACCAAAGGCTTGGCAACCAGTGACACATAGAGATTGGTGTTATGACGAAAACACTTCTCCCAATCCTGGTCTCGTTTATATTAAAATCCCCAAGTCGAGTTCTTCTACGATGGCTGGAATCAATATTCGATTGGCTCGACGTATTGGATCCCAAGTTCTCGAGTTCCAAGAGGCTGCCAATAGTACTACAACGGATGGTGCACCAACGGCTGGTATTTGTTCGCATACGTATATCCATGCACGTGCCGCTCAGAGGCTTCGAGAACGGGCGAAAACAACTGCGGCTATCAGTAGCGGCATGGATACTGGTACAGAACGAAATCCCTTGATGTGGACCTTCCTTCGTGACCCTGCCGCCCGCCAGATCTCGTCGTTTTTTCATTTTCGAGTCTCCCGTCGGCATTTCCCGTATACTCCACATAAATTGATGAAAAGTCTGCGAGAAGCCAAGAATTTTTCATATGGCTACGTCAAGAAACCAGAATCGCTGGTGGATTGGGGGGAGGAGGTTGCCAGTGGCAGTGTTTCTATTTCTTCTTTGCCACTCTGGTATGTGATGCAGCGGACCGCTTTGGAACCCTACAACTTTATTGGCCTCGTGGAGCGGCGGGATGAGTCTTTGGCCGCCATGAAGCTCCTTTGGAATTTGACTACGGCAGACTTGATTGTTCTCTCTTCCAAATCCAGTGGAGGATACGATGATGGAGAGTATCACGAGAAATGTGTCAAAATCCTGCGGCCGCCCCAACCCTTGCCTGATGTGGTATCCTCTTTTATTGACAATGGCTTCCGACAAGACAACTTGGACTACCTACTATATTCCATGGCCAATGCAACATTGGACAAGACCATTGAACATTTGGGGACAGAACGTGTGGCACGGGAAGTACAAGAATTGCAGCGGTATCAACGCATCGCAGAAGAATCCTGTTTTCAAGAGGCTGTTTTTCCTTGTTCCGCCAATGGAACACGACAAGTGGAAGCGGCTGCGGAAAGTTGCTATTACAATGACTTTGGGTGTGGTCATGTTTGTGTCGATCAAGTGTTGGGTCGGTATCGGAGGAGGCAGCAGAAATGAATTTTCTCCAGAACCAATGATTCATCACTCCACCGTCCGATACATCCAATCTCCATGGGACAACGACTACCGGTAGATGGTACTCGTAGAACGACCCACCCTATGGTGGCAATTGTGTCATTCCTTTTATCCAAATCTCCACGAAACTGCCGAGGTACGGCAGGCGACGACATCACTTTTTGCACGGATGCCGGTTTGTTGATGGACAGCGCCATACAATGTTGTTTGTTTTTGGCAACATCAAGATATCTTTGTGAGATTCTGTCCACCCCAAGACATACTTTCTTCGTACTACAAGGAACGTAATGCTGAACATACCGGTGATTTTTCCCGGATCGCGGAAACAACCGAGGAGTGGTACAAACTTCTTCCAGATTGACCGAAGGAACCTTTTACGAGTTTTCCACTTGGGGTTGCACGGCCGAGACTTGGTTTGTGGTTGGTTTAGTATTTACCGGACGGGCGAGACTTTCTAGTAGGATTGAGGAATGCTTGCTATTGTGGTTTCTCCCAATATCTCGGTAACGATCGAGCAGTGGTCCAAGCTGCTTTTCAGTTTGACCAAAGGTATCTATGTTGCCAGAGTTGGTTCGTGGTTGGTTTGTTTTTACCGGACGGGCGAGTCTAGTAGGATTGAGGAAGGCTTGCTAGATTGGATCAAACGAACCATATATTGTTTTCGGTCTCGTCTCATTGCTTCAAGAAATGGATAGGGGAAGGCACGGAATCTTGAGACGTGTAGTCGTCAGTGCAAGCTGTTGGAAGCAGATACTAACCTTAATTTAGTACAAGTTGTTGACGGAATGCAACTGAGACGAAATACTCGTACGTTGCTAGGTGGTAGCCAACCTTCTTATATATTTGTAATACACCGTCATTCCCGGCTGCAAGAGGGTGGCGAAAAAATGAGGAGCACCGTTAATCATGATTGACTGAGTCTTTGGCGCACGCCACCAAGAAAGTGGTGGCAAGACTCTGTCTGGTTTGTGGTGGTGGACAGTTTGTGTTGCTATGTATGAAACAGAGTTGACTTGGATACTGTTCCAGAAGAACAACTATATGCATTTCGACAGAGAGTAGTATTGGTAGAATGCGTCTTTTGTCTGCTAGAAACGGATTCTTTGCGTTGTTGACAGTGGTTCTGAGCTTACTGCACATCAAGATTTCTTGCCATTTTGTGACATCCAACATGTGTCCCTATTGGAACAATCATCAGAACAACAACACATCAACAGAAAGCAGAGTGGATAGCATATGGTGGATTTCAGAAGGCAATGGTTACAGTGGCACAGGTCTTCCGAAGGTGAATGATGTGTGGATACCAATGGCTTGGCAACCTGTACTGCACCGAAATTGGTGTTACGAAAGAACCAAAACTTCCGATCCTGGTCTCGTCTATGTGAAGGTTCCAAAGACTAGTTCTTCTACGACGGCTGGAATCAACCAAAGATTGGCCCGGAGTATTGGATCCCAAGTTCTCAGCTTGGAGGAGGTCGAGGGGCCAAAAGCCAACGCTACTGGCATTGCACCTACTGGTATTTGTTCGCATTCGGATGGACATAAAAGGGCCCGTCGGAAAATTGGAAACAGGGAAAAAACAACAGCGGTTGTCGGTAACAGCATCAATATGAATGCCGAACGAAGTCCCTTGATATGGACGTTCCTTCGTGACCCTGCTACCAGGCACGTATCGGAGTTTTTCCATTACAAAGTCTCCCATCGTCATGTCCAATATACTCCACACGAGTTGAAGGAAAGTTTACAAAATTCCAAAAACTTCATGTACAACTACATCAAGAAACAAGAATCGCGGGTGGATTGGGGAGAGGAGGTTGCCAGTGGCAATGTTTCTTCTTTGTCGGCTTGGTATGTGGTGCAACGGACTGCCTTGGAACCCTACAACTTCATTGGACTCTTAGAGCGAAGGGATGAGTCGTTAGCCGTCATGAAACTCCTTTGGAATTTGACTACGGCAGACTTGATTGTGCTTCCTGCTAAATTCAGTGGAGGATACGATGCTGGAGGCTTTAACAAGACCTGTGTTCTTATTCAACCTGCCCCCCATACACTTCCTCCTCGTGTGTCTTCCTTTATCAAAAATGGCTTCCGTCGAGACAACTTGGACTATCTTTTATATACTATGGTCAATGCCACATTGGACAAGACCATTGGGCATTTGGGGGCAGATCGCGTAGAACGTGAAGTACAAGAATTGCAGCAATACCAGCGTATCGCGGAAGAATCCTGTTTACAAGAAGCCATCTTTCCTTGTTCCCCCAATGGAACACGGCAAGTGGAAGCGGCTGCATCAAGCTGCTATGTCAAGGACTCTGGATGTGGCTATGCCTGTGTGGATCGCGTGCTGGCGTCGGTATCGGAGTCGACAGACTGGTAGTACTCAAAGCACAATACTGAAAATGAACGCTTCGACGTTGGGTTTATCCAATCTATCAGATGTTTCTGCCATGTTGCTGGCACTATAAGCAGTGTGGTTGGGATCTTTTTGTGTCATGATGAAATACAAACGTATTCGTCGTATTGTTCCACCAGAAACGTACGAACAGGAGTTGAGGGATGAGTCTTCCAATCTCGGTATGTATGCCAAGAGAGGAGACGAGTTGTCAACGAAGGAAAATTGATACATACTATGTTGTTGGTGCAATTCATGTGACGAGTGACGACTGCTGACGACGGATGAGTGAATACGACGACGACAGGAGCGAGATGGGGATTGACTAGTCAGACTTCGATGAACCATTGTTAGGCGTGCCAAAGCAGAATAGATAGGTATACTGATAGTGCATTGATTTCTCTATAAACTGGGTCTTCGAGTCATTCCTCCTTTGGCAGATGTTGGCGAGTTACCATGAATGGAGGAGGCCACTGCAGCCCGATGGGGAACTGCCGTGGGCTGGACGATTTTCCCCTCGAAAAAGTTTGCCGGGAGCATTTTCAGCACGGTCGTAAAGTTGGCTAAGGCCAAATTGGCATTCAAATTTTCATCAAAAAGAACAACACCTCGCTCTGCCACAAGATATCTCACGACGTCCAGCTTTTGATGCAACAAAGCAATTGCCATGGGAGACCGTCCTTTGCTTGTCAAAAGAGGGGATTCCGTTCCTTGTTTTTTCCCTCTCGATGGCTTCCGAGGAACGGTGATCGGACAGAATCGATCTACTACCAGCCATTGTACCAAAGGAAGACATCCACCGAGAACTGCCAAATGAATAGGATACATAGCTTCTGCTTTTTTGTCCAAACAAAACGGCGTTCGAAGATTCACATTGCCCGTCGCGTACATGTGCAGAGCTCCTCTATAATTCTTTTGCAAGAGAGCATCCCGAAAGGAGCAAGCTAGCCAGTCACATGCAATACATACCGTATTCACAGATTTTGCTCGGTAGGTCTCGGGAAACATTCCCAATGGCCATTGGGTAGTGCAATTGTTGCAGACGCATACCCCACAATTTCTACAATGTTGGGGTCGTCGGAACAATGCAAATTTGGCTTTGCAAACATAACAAATGGGAAACTCTTCGGTAGGTTGCATGATGGGGACCGCATTGGCCAAACCGGTTTCAAAAGCCTCTTGTTGCGTGGTTGCACTAAAACTCACACTGGTTCGTTCCACTTCAATGACATCGTTTTGTTCAACAGCCTTTTGTTTTGTCTGGACTGTCGCAACCCAGAGATTAGTGGTTTGATTCCGCTTGACGGTCCATTTCAAATAATTGCGTTTACGAATCGACTCGGGAGATGATGCAATATCAATTTCTCGATTCCGGGTATCTCCAAACAATTTTTCTCGGACTCCACGTGGTCTGTGCAACTCTCTTAAATCTGCGACACGCCTCGCTTCTTCCTTGGGATCCAACATGGGGATTCCATGGGCTACGGAAACAACCTGTGCTTTGGCAGCTTGGGCCAAAATGCGTCGACGGACTTCCTGTTCAATATGTGCTTCCATATCGGCAGGCAGCTGTGCGGCTACAATTAAATCATCGTTGGCGTCGTCGCCTTTTTCTTTGTTGGATGGTGGTGGACCCTTGATGGCCACAGCAGGAGTTGGATTGACGGATTTGGATGCCGCCGCTGGTTTGGAGGCTACGGCCGTCGCAGATGATGACGATGTCGACGACGACGCATGGGGTGACAAGATGCCAGATGTCACACGGGCAACATTGGACCCTTGGACTTGATAGGCTCCAGGTTTGGTAGCCACCGCTTTGGCTTTGGGTGTTGTTGGAGTGGCGGAAGATTTGGAGATGAGTCCCTTTTCTTTGGCAAGAGCTTGTTCATCGGCTTGCAATGCTCCCCGAATCGCTTGGGTCGATTTCGATTTCGATTTGACTTTCGCAGCTGGTTTCATCGACTCACTCGTTGTACCTGCCTGTTCATGTTCCTCAATTTGAGAGAGTGCCGATGTTTTCGAAGCCTTGGTCTTTTTGTTGGTTTCAGTACTGACTTGATTGTCATCCGAAGAAGTGGGGGCTAGATCGGCCGTCGAACTCTTGGCTCGCTTGACTTTTCGGTCTGCATTCTTTTTGGGGCTGACCAAGGCATCCGCATCGGATCCACTTTTGGTGCGAGCCACCTTGACCTTTTCTTTTTTGGACGCCTTGGTAGATGCCTTGGTAGCAACAGCAGCCGATTCTTTTCGCGTGGGTGGTTGCGGTTGAGAAGCTGCATCTCCGTCCGAAGAGGGAGGCTTCAAAGGAATACGCAAGGAGGATGGTGGACTCGGAGTTTTCTTCTTGGGAGTCTTCTCGGGGCCTGTATCCGTAGCTTTGGGTGCCATGATTGTTGTGGCTGCGACAGAGATGGGATTGTTGTAGTTGCGGTAACTACGAGTAGCGGCACTAGCTACCGGTAGTAGAGTATCAGAGGCTGTAGGTGGCTGGAGTGGCACTGGCAGCAGCAGCTTCCGTGAAATGCAAGTGTTGTACTCGTAGCAGAATGTGGGAAACTCCAAGTCACAAAATCCTGTGTGTCTAGAAACATTTATGGCAGATTTATGGCACCTGCAGTCTTGCGAGTCTTCAGGGTGGAACCCTACCCAGGCTCCTACGTCCCCCAAACTACTGGTATATTTTTTATATTGGGAGTACTAGCAGTTTGCTAAATTTGTTGCTATCAGCAAAAAGATAGATCTTTCTTTCACAAGTCACAACAATGTGCAAGGATCGAAAAGAGTATTCATCATGCACTACTACTACTGTAGTTCGAAAAATCGTCATGGTAGCGTAGCATCCGTAGCTACTGATACAGATCGCGCTGACGTCATCTCACGAATTCCGCAAGTCGAACGGGTCGAACCTTCTTCGCTGTACACAAGTTCGTAAACTCGTCAGGTTTCTGCAAGAAGCCGTTCACCCTTTCATGCCGGACGGTTCTGGATTCCTCCATTCTTCCTCTTTGTTGGAATACAACAACTATCCATAGAACTACAATACTGTTAGAATTGACCGACTCTGACATCTCTGTTCCACATCATTGAACATCATTGAACATCATTGAAGTGAACTAAACAACCCTAACAACAACGACAACATCGACAACAATAATGGCGCCGGATCCCAACGGGTCCAGAGGCTCTCCGGAATCCTCGGCTGCAGGTTGGCGTCGCAAGGGCAATGCCTACCTTCAAAAAGACAAGACAGAAAAGGCCATACAAGCTTTCCAATCCGGTCTCGCGTGTTTGGATGACACGAATCCCAATCACTTGGATCTCCAAATCAGTCTTCGTACCCTCCTTGCCCAGACGTGTCGATTGCAAAAGGATTATTCGTTTGCCAATGCTGAATATACTTGGATTCTAGAACGGCAGCCTAACAATGGACCAGGTACGTATCCAGTTCCGTTCCACTCACCTGTTTAGGTCGACCGTGTAGTCCTTGACTCACTTTCACCCACATGAACTACTCTTTGGAATACAGTCTTGTGGTATAGAGCCCTTTCCAGAGAAGGCATGGCACAAACTACAAGCACAAACTCACCTCGGCGAGGTCAACTCTTTTCATTAGCTTTACAGGATATTCGTCAGTACTTGGAACTTCCCGATGCCAAACGAACAGAACCAGTCAAGGCTGCCTTGGCTCGCTTAGAAACCATTTGTCGGGACTTGCCAGCGGTCCCTACCTCCTCGTCTCAGCCTTTGACCCCCATCAAATCCTCCCGTTCCACCACTCGGGACCGAGATTCCTTTGCATCCACAGATACCACTACAACATCATCGAGTTCCAAAGGTGGCACTCCCAGTCGAAAACCACAATCCTACAGTACATCCTCTTCCTCTCCATCCTCACTCCCCAGAAACAAGGCGTTGTCGCCATCCAAGTCGTCATCTACAACTCATCGAATGAAATATCCCATCTCCAAATCTCCTATACCGGCCACAGAACAGAGGCAAAACGTCAATCGATTATTATTGGCTCGGCACATGGCAGGCAACTCCTTTCAAGGGGAAGCTTTCTTTTTGGTCAATTGGCAATGGTGGACGCGTTGGTGTCATCATGTCGACTTCTTTTATCAATCCACCACCAATCAGAGTGCACGGTCTTCTGCTTCCAGTCAATCCAAACATTGCAAACAAGTCTTGCAAATGCTACCTCCTGGTGCGGTCGTTCCCGATTTTGACGAGTTGAAGCAGGACAGCAACACAATACAGGAGCTGGGCCCCATTGACAATTCCACTCTGTTGTTTCAACGATCCTTGTACCATCTACAATGGTATCAAGGTCACGATAGACCGGATGCACTACGATCCGATCTGGTGCGTGGCTATCATTTTGAAATTCTCCCACGGGAAGTCTACAGTGCCTTGCGGACTTGGTATGGGGAAGTGACACCGAGTCTCTGTCGGCGAGCCAATTCCAAAGGGATTGTTTACGTTTACCGGCCACCCATGGTTTCTTCTTCCCGTACCATGGATGGTAAAGAGCATCGGTGTAGTGCTTGTGGGGCTCCAGGGGCACAGTCTCATTGCAAAGAATGTCTGTCCGTTCAATATTGCGATCGACAGTGTCAACAAAGTCACTGGCCATACCATCAACTAGTTTGTCAACAAGCAGCAGCCGCGGCCAATGGAAGCAAGGTTATAACTCCCATCAATCGATTGAGTGGCCGGGTGGGACTCAACAATCTGGGAAATACCTGCTTCATGAATTCAGCGCTTCAGGCACTGAGTCACTCTGCTCCCTTGACCCGGCATTTTCTGTCCAACCATTTCACCGATGACGTTAATACATCGAATCCTTTGGGGACCGGTGGAAAGCTGGCGTATGCGTATGATGCGCTTCTCAAGGAACTTTGGATGCGTACCAAGGGCAAATCCATGTCACCGACCAACTTGAAACGAGCTGTTGCCCTATTTGCTCCTCGTTTTGCGGGTTGTCTGCAACATGATGCGCAAGAATTCTTGGCATATTTGCTCGATGGTCTGCATGAAGATCTCAACCGCATTCGAAAGGCACCCTACGTTGAAATGCCGGATGTGGAGGAAGGACAAAACATGGCCATTGCCGGGGCAACGGCATGGGATGCCTACAAGCGTCGAAATGATTCGTTGCTGCTGGACACTTTTTATGGACAATATCAGTCGACGTGTGTATGTCCTGATTGCGAACGGGTTTCGGTTTCCTTTGATGCTTTCAATCATGTTTCCCTCGAAATTCCCCAACCCCAGAAAGCCACCATCTCCATTTCCGTACTGGTCTTTCGGAAAGCATCTTCTGGTATGTTAATACCATGTCGATATGGTCTTTCTCTTCGTCGTCAGAGTATAATTGTAGATTTGAAGCAAGAAGTTGCCACGATGATTGGAGTTCCGCCGAATAATTTGACCATGGCGGATTTGTATGGGCATACTATCTATGAATTACTGAAAGACAGCAAACCGTTGGCTAGCTTCCGACCCAGCGACAACATTGCCGCTTTTGAGGTGGATCCCATATCCGAGAACCAGATCCCTGTCATTGCAACCCACTCCCTGTTAATGAAGGACAAGACAGGAAAGCTACAATTTCGGCCATTTGGCTTTCCTGTCGTGACTTCCTTTCCTATGAATATGACTTGTCGTCAAATCTGGGAACAAATCTGGGAAGCTGTTGGTCATTTTGTACCCGAATACAACAAAGCAACAGGTAGTGTGGATGCTGAGAAGGCGTACCGTCGCGAAGACATCTTGAGAGTCCGTGCAATTACGTTTGACTTTCACCCTCGTCCCATCTTTCCAACCGATGAAGGCACGGGAACTCCCATTCTCCCCATTGATGCTGATGAAGAGATCGGAGACCTGTTGGGTGCAGAAAGCAAGGGGCACTACTTTTTCCTGGCGTTGGAATGGCGCAGACCCAAAGCGAATCCTCAAGAAAACTCAGAGGCAACCAGTACAACGGAAGGGAATGACATTATTCAACCTGAAGCTTTCATGGCCCACAAGGATCATGTCAGTTTTACAGAGATGAAACGACAGCAAGAAGCAGAGAACTCTACCAACAAAGGAGTTTCATTAGAACAATGCTTTCAGCTGTTTACCAAATCGGAACGGCTGGATGAACACAACCAATGGTATTGTTCTCGGTGCAAGGACCACGTCCGTGCATTGAAGACAATGAAACTCTGTAGGTTGCCCAATATCCTGGCCGTGCATTTGAAACGTTTCGAGTTCAAGAATGGACTCCGTCGAGACAAACTGGACACACTGGTTCGGTTCCCTCTGGAAGGACTCGACATGCAAAGACAGTGCACCACCTTGGGTGGAGCTAGGACAGAGAGCCCAGACATGGTAGATACAACAGTTGACGCCGTCTATGATTGTTTTGCTGTCATCAATCACTATGGAAGAATGGGTTTTGGTCATTACACAGCATGTTGTCGACAATGGGATGAGACTGGTATCTCCCCACATTGGTACCTTTTTGACGACTCCACTGTGCAACGTATCGATGCATCTGAGGTCGTTGGAGCTTCCGCCTATGTCTTGTTTTACCGCAGACGCCAGTTCCATTGAATTCGGGCAATAGCTAGATAAATAAAAGGAAGGAACACCAAACGTGTACTAGTAAAATCTAATCAGAATTCTTCGTTCCGTCCTAAAATACTAAGCAAACGTGCACTGCAACATCGAATCCAATAAAGTAATGGTGACCATACATCATGAATACATGAAAATGATGAATCCAACAAACAATACTGACCTGGAAACGCCTCTCTCATTTTGTGACTCGCGGCGCGCTACCAGCCATTCTCTCAAAATGAAAAAGGTTCGTACGAAAATCTTCCGGAGTGCTTCTTTTTTTTCGCAAACCGAATTCACACCGACCATTCGAGCAAGCCTTGTGTTCTCTTGTTCTCATCCACGCCAACAACTGTAGTTCGTCCAATATTACAGGTTTCAGGTTTATTTCTGCGGCGTGGAACATTTCTTTCGAGTTCAAAGTGAAACATTCCCTTGTAGTAGAATTATTGGCATCACCGAACCCAATTAATCACACACATGTCAAAATACGAACAAATGAAAAGCATGAACTACCCTGTCAAGACTGGTCTTATCCTCCCAATCAACAACTAAGCATGAGTCCAAACAGCAACATAGTCATGCCTCTTTGTATGGAGGAATATGCGCAGGGTATAGGGCCACCTGTGGTCGCATTAGCCCTGCTCTCTTAGTGAAAAGGGTACGTATTTGTCTCGGAGAGCTTGTTTAATCTTCTCCAAGGCTCTTTTTTCGGGCAACTCGTATATTACCCTTGTTTTAGTATCTCGTTCCAAGAACCGACCACCCCTCTCGTGCACGGACTCGAAGACTTGGTTGGCAATTCGGCATTTACTTAGATGATCTCTCGGGTTGACAGCCTGATATTTACTTCGCAGTGCACAAATCTGCTTCCAATATTCCTCGTTACCAGGATGATTGTTGGAACCGCCACCGCGACCTCCCAAGACATCTGCATCTGTTAGTACAAGGCTATTTTGGGTACCCGTCGAAAATTTCATACGCTTTCGCTGGAGCACGCTCTCCTGCAATGAAAATCCATCTGTATCTGTAGGGTCCGTGATGATGCGGACCCCACCATGCTTTCCAAAACCGTGATCGTTTTCCAGCAAAGCAGCGTCACCAACTCCCGGTTTGGATGAACTTCGCAATTGCGCGATGGCTTGCGCTACTGACAATTCGTCATTCGAGGCCAATTTGGCACCTTCAGAAGCTGGACGTTTTGCACTCCTCTCCAAACCCTTTTCGCTCCTCGAGGAAATGGAAAGCTTCGAGAGGGCCATTTCATCTGGCTGTGCAGATTTTACGATCACTGCATCCTCCGCATCCTGCAGGATAGCATCACCGAACTGAGCAACGATGTTTCTTGGTTCGTTGCGTTCGACAGCTTTGAAGTTGTCAGCATCTTCCCGATTGATCGGTGGAGATGGGGACACCGTCTTGGATGGGAGTTCCATTTTGCCCTTCTCAAAATCCTCCTCTTGGCTGACTCTGTATTTTTTGTCACGAAGAGCATCTTTGATCTTGGTGAGGGCTTCGTTGATCGAGAGTTCTTGGTAATCTCCGTCCGAGTCCCGTCTGAGGAATCTACCATTCCTCTTGGTGACCCAATTGAAAATATCTACCGCAATACTGGATCGCTTTTTGCGCTCCTTCAGCTTGAGGGCCTGATATACCTCTTGATGACTTCTCACCTCGGCTAAGTACTTGATGTTGCCAGGGTGGTTGTTGGGACCACTGCCTTGGCCAGCCAGCACGTCTTCGTCCCGGAGTTCGAGTTTTCCTTCCGCGTTGAACTCTGGGGGATTTGCTTTGGTTTGACTAGGAACTGATGACTTCTCCCTCCTTGTCAAATTTGGATTATCATCAGCCTTGGGATTTGTAGACATGCCAGCAAACGTACTGGCAGAAGCGTACGGAGAAGGGTGGAACGATTCGCGAACACCTACCGGCAATGTAGAAGAAACACTAGACATGCCTACAGTGCCACTAGTATTTGTACTAGTAGCAAAAGGATGTAGTTGTTCATGTTTCTCACTACCTGCGGTGAATGCTGGCTTTGTCGATGACAGAGGCTTGGTTCCAACCCCAGAACTGGCAATGGCGAATTCGGGTACGTACGTGTCCCGCAGTGCGCTGCGAATCTTGGTGAGCGCTGCGTTTCCAGGCAGTTGTCGAAAGACCTCTTCTTGGTGATGAGAGTCGCAACGCAAGAAGCGACCACCAGTGCTAGAGACACTCTCGAGGATTTGACGCTCAATGAAAGACTTTTCCAATTGGTCTCCAGGGGATACGGCTTTGTACTGTTCTCTTAGCGAGAGTACCGTCTTCCAAAAGTACCTGCTCCCTGGAGTTGACCTCAGACCCGTTCCAAAGACAACGTCTTCCTCCTTGGGTTTTAGCATTTTGGTTATGGTTGTGACAGGAACAAGAGCTTCACGATGAAGGCTACAGCAATCGTGTGTGACGAACACAGAGTTGCGATGCGAAGAGTAGTACCAGAGGCTGTAGCTTTTTACGGGAATTGAGACCCACCCAATCCAGCTTCGAGACGGGACTTTAACCCGCAAAAGCCCACGCACATTTTCACGCGTGCCAGGATCTGTTGCGCAGCGCGTGAAACCCGTGCCCGACAAGATCCGAATTCGTGGCTGGCATTGACGTGATGAATCCTACCAATCTTAGTAGGTACCGACATACTGACGGTATCCATGGAGTTATTCAACCTACCCTTCACAGTGGAAAGTCGAGAGTCGAGTAGTGGACAACGATGCTATCGTTTTTGATTTGCAAGATTTGAAAGAACACTTTTGAGTGTTGGCTGGGCCGCTATCCAACGGAGTTAATCATATGATCCAGCATCCTCCTTCCCACACCATGACACGCCAATTTGGTGACAAAGCAGATAGTGGTGGGCTGTTTTGTCAGCAAGTAGTAGTTCCGTCCGAAACAACGTCCCACTATTGAATGCCATTGGACTGAAGATTTCTTGTGTGGGTTGTTCCACATCTTGCATTCGGAAGAGATTTTGAAGTGGTCTATCCAGTTGAATGTTGTGTTCGCGAAAAGCAAGCCAGCAATCAGCCTATCGTTGACTGTGCTTCTCTCATGGCAGTGGAAAATCATCGACAGACACCAACAACAATCTATTGTTGTCCCTCCTTTTCAGAAACTTCGGAGTTGCCATCCAAGCTACCTCGAAATGCAATGCAAATGGAATATAAGAGCCGCGAAAGGGCTTGACGAATCTTTTCTAGACCCCCCAATGCCGAAAGCTCAGATAGGCTCCCTTGCTCCCTGACATCGCTCCAGGAAGCGACCTCCGCCTTGATGGACAAAGCAATTCGAACACTTCGTGAACAATGCGACACTTTGAAGTAGTGTTGTCTCCAAGGTGGGGGCTGCCGATACTCTGGTCAAAAGACCAATATTTTCTGTCAATACCGATGTTTCCCATATGGTGGTTGTACCATCCTACGCTACCCGCGAAGATTGTCCGAGTTTGTGAGGATAATCTCACTTGTTGCTGACGAAGTGCTACTCCCCAAAGTTTGGAAACCTTCCCCAGCACTGCTGGGGGTACGGGACAACACAAACTACCGGTAGGTGACTCAAGTATTTGTTTCGTAGACACTGTTACAAGCCTCTTTCTGATATCGTACTACTCGAGGACTTGGATTAGTGGTGGTGGGAATGATTGCATGGTTTGCACTCTTGTTTCATCTTGGATTTCATATTCATTACAGTGATGAAACCTTGAAAGTGTGGGTTACAAGTGAGATGCAGGAGGCCCATGAGACATGAACCAATTTGTTGCTTTTCTAACTTTAGGCCGAGGACATGATGTGCCCTTCACCTTGACCTGGCATTGGAAGTCGGTCCAAAACACATCATCATCTGGTTCACGTTTTTTCTCTCAATTTGCAGTTGGCGTGGTATTGCACTCTGATGAACAAGAAAAAGGTGCATTTTCACAGAAGCCTTGACACTTTTTGGTGCCACGCTTACTTTTTCCTATGAGTTGCATTGATACGAAAGATGTGGCCAGCAAGGCATCATTGTGCTGGTCACTTACAAGTTTTCTCTTGACACTTGCATACCAGATCAAGGATCCCCTTCCATTGGCTCTAGAACCATCAAGTTTTCGAATGAACTCGAGGGCCACCTTCCATGAACGACAGGATACATTGGAATCTACGAGGAACTGTCATTATGCCACTGTTCTCCTTTTTCGGAGTGCAACTACTTCGATCAAACATTCTTCTTTGAATTCATATGAAATTCATATTCTGTTCTACACAACTGGATCTAGAATGCAATGCAACTTTTCTGTTTTACGTGATATGCAGAAATTTTTTATTTTAGAGTGGAAGAAGAAATGCAATACTTTAAAAACATGTACTTGTTCGTGTTAGGGCAGTGCCTGAGGAACGTACTGATCTCGGAGGATTTGCTTGCACTTTTCCAGTGCCCTGGCTTCGGAGAGGAATGAAAGCGCCCTTGTCTCTTTGTCTCGCTCCAGAAAGCGACCGCCACTTTGGCGCACTTGCATCAACAACTGGTTGGCAATGCGACATTTCGTGGCATTGTCTGTATCAGGTGCCTGATATGTTGGTCGAAGCACCAACGCCATTTTCCAGAACTTCTTGTTCCCTGGGTTATTGTTGGATCCACCTCCACGACCAGACAGAACATCAGCATCTCTGAGTGAGATGTGGTCGTCCTCCTCCTCGATCAAAGGAGGTGGTGGTAGAGGGACCCAGTCGTTTCTGAATTCCTCGTCAAAGAATTCGTAGAGGTTTTCGGGAAGAAAGGCGTCGGCGTTGTCGTCCCGAATGATATGTTGCCAATCTTGTTCTGGAAAGGCTAGCTCCATGTTGTGTTGAGGGATTTCCATTGCTTCAGTAGAGCCGAGACGTTGAGATCAATTGTTACAAGAATGAAAAAGGTGGAGGTTCTAGCAGGTTTCAGCGTAGAAGTGCACAGGAAATTTGTACTGGAAAAACTTGACAAACGAGAACACCATGTACGGTAACGGGCTGTCCTTCATTCCATTTTCCCTAATTGCTGCAGCAAGTTCACCACCTTGAGGCGTTATATGGACGTTGGAATTGCTCTGCGGGAATTGATTGATTTCTGAGACTGTGACAGACAAACGTCGTTCTCAAACCACATGAACCCTGAATCGTGATTTACCATCCACCTGTTGGTGTTACGAGCTTGAACTGAGCCGGTAACGTCGCATTGTTCTTCTTCGTTGCAGCACCTTTCAAGCCACGCACCGTCCAACGTAGGTCCTAGTGCTAAAAGTTGATTCGTTTCGGCCATACTCAAGTCTACGATGTACTAGAGGTGGTCTATACTCCTTCACATGCTAGCTAGATAATCATTTATGTCCATGCCTTGGGTTCCAGGCATTATTCAAACAGTCCAGGACAATTTCAAGCTGTCGACAGTAGGTCTTCTTTCATTCGGATACGCGGTATGTTCACGATGATAAATTTCTTTGTCATCTACACCGAAGGAGCCTGCCGCTGATCTCACTCGATGGCATCACAGTGACACCTCTGTCAATTCTTGGCACCACCATCACTGGCTCTTATCCTTTTCCTCCTGCAGTTGGTTTTCCGTCACGGAGTGCACGCCTGATCTTCTTTAGGGCCTTGTCTTCTGAAATTTCTTCCACGTACAGATCCAACGGGAACCTTTTGTAAACAAAACGACCGCCTCTTTGTCGCACGAACTCATACACCTCCTTAGCAAGGGTTGTTTTTCCTACCACATCCCTCTCTTCCAGCGACCAATATAAATGTTGCAGCTCTCTAACCTTTTGCAAGTACTTTTGATTCCCTGGGCGATTGGCGGCGCCAGAACCCTGGCCTGACAACACGTCTGTCTCTCGTAGTTCCAGCTGCTGCGACTCTCCAGTGCTCTGCCGTGTTGGGATAAACGTGTCTGCTGGAGCAACCTGGATAGAGGTCATCCTCTCGTTGGCAGGAGGGTATCCCGGGTGTTTCAGTAGGTTTGGATCTACAACGGTGGCGCTATTGGTTGTGTGCCTCGCAGAGGACGGGGCAATTTCACGGTCCTTGGAAATCTCTCCAAATCTAGTCCAATCGTCATCTTCACGAAAAGATGCATTGAGCTGTTGTGGCCAGCTGGATTGTCCGTTTTGAGTCAGATTCCAGCGGCGATCATCGTCGGTGATGTCAAAGAAGGTTGAAGTCGGGCCAACGTTCCTAGATCCCCTGGCGAACGTCGAATCATGCACAGCCTGGCGGCTGATGGGTTTCAAAATGGCAGAGGAAGTCCTCCATTCCCTTCCAGGTTGTCCAGGCAAATCTTGAGGGATATCCTCCAATCTATGATGGATTTCAGGCATATCATCTTCATGGAACGACACGAGCTGTTGTTGTAACCTGGATTTGTGACCTTGAGGCTGTAACTTTTTTGACAAGAGGCTACTACTACCACCAGGTTCATCGGTGACGAAAAACCGGTGCTGAGCAAGATTGCCCGATGTCGGTAGTCCGTCGCTAGTGTTGACACTTTGGCGCCCCTTGGCAGGTGTCCATGCATTGACAACTTCTCCAGCCACATTTCTGGCAATTTCAGGTAGTTCCTCCGGACCCTCTGGAACGTCTCCGAAAGATTCATTGTCGTTGTCGTCGAAAGAACGAGACATGACTGTGTGTTCGCTCACTGCGTGTAATTGAGTTTCTGCGGCTCCATGGATCGGTGGCGTTGTGCGGTCCGTACTAGTTGCAGCTTTTCCCGTGGGATTATGCTGAGCGAAGGGAGATGGTCCTTTGGGAACTCCAGAAGCTTCCACCATCGCAGCAGTTCCCACTTGTGTTGCTGCAAGTGCAGAGTACCCGCCATCCCCAACCGTCGTGTTTCTCTTGGTGACTTGTTCATTGTTTTCAGGTGGCGCCTCCTGGGTTTCAAGAGCTTTCGCAGCTTCAGTCGCTCCCTTGTCGGTCGAGGCAAGTGTAGACACCCAAGAATGATGCGGTGTACTTTGACTAGGACGTGACTTGCCATTGTCTGCAGCTTCAGTCGCTCCCGTGTCGGTCGAGGCAGGTGTAGAAACCCCAGGATGATGCGGTGTCCTTTGACTAGGATGTGACTTGCCATTGTCCGCAGCTTCAGTCGCTCCCATGTCGGTCGAGGCAGGTGTAGAAACCCCAGAATGATGCGTTGTGCTTTGACTAGGGTGTGGCTTGCCATTGTTGGATAGAAATTCCATTTTCTCTTTTTCAACATCCTCCTGGCTGACTCGGTATTTCTGGTGGCGCAGAGCATCTTTGATCTTGTTGAGGGCTTCGTTGATCGTGAGCTCTTGGTACTCTCCGTCCGAGTCCAGCCTTAGGAACCTACCATTCCTCTTAGTGACCCAATTGGAAATATCCAACGCAATACTCTTTCGCTTCTTCCGCTCCTTCAGATTGAGGGCCTGAAATTCCTGTTGACGATTTCTGACCTCGGCCAAAAATTTCACAGTACCAGGGTGGTTGTTGGGACCACTGCCTTGGCCAACCAAGACATCTTCGTCCCGGAGTTCGATTTTTCCTTCCGTGTCAAAATCTGAGTCATTTCCCATGGAGTGATCAGAACCGGATTCTTTCTCCCTTTGTGATGCCATCGCATCCCTGGGCGTAGACTCGAAGTCGTCGCCATTTATGGGGGATTGGTGAATGTTCTCCGGTTGGTCCTTTGGAACGGTTTGCTTCGTCCGCGGGGGTTCCGTTGGGTCAACATTTCTATTGGATTGATCAGGGTCGGGTGGTTTCTCCCCTGGTGTTGCATGGGCAGCATTCCTAGTGTTCCTATCAATACCAGTCTGCACTTTGACAACATCATGTGTTTTGGCGGGGTCTGGGCTTGATTTGTCTTCCGAGAGAAACGTAGGTGTGTAGGCACTCCGGAGGCCTTGCTTGATCTTCTCGAGAGACTCCTCTGTGGATTGCTCCACAACCAGACCGTTCTTTCGATCACGTTTCATGAAACGAGTACCTCCTTGACGTACCAACTTGTACACTTGGTCCGCGATGTATTGTTTCCGGTCAAAGTCCCGTGAGGAAATGGACTGATACTCTTCGCGAAATGTAGAGAGAATTTCCCAGTACCTGCGGTTCCCCACATGAGAGTTGACACTGCCGCCTCTCCCTGAAAGAACATCAATATCTCTGAGTGTAACAGGAAAAATAATAGTTGGATCGTTTGCTAGTGACTCCAACGCAAAGGAATGAGCATTGGGAATTCGTTGATTTACATTGTCCTCCTGTAGACCCGGAAGGGCTTGCTTCTTGTACGGAGGTTCCTTCCACTCATGGAACAAAGGAGATGTAGCTGGTAGCTCCGAATCAGCACCTGGCAGAGGCGCTTGCAGAGCATGCCGAAACTGTTCCATGTGAAGAGCTTGACGCTTTCGAGGATGCTCCAAGTCATGGACGGCCTGTGAAGGCGTTGAAGGCGTTGATCCATTACCAACACGCAATCCAGCAATGGCTTTCGCCACCGTTAGCTCATCGGCGCGGGATTCCCCCTTATTGTGTTTGTCATCCATTGTAGATTCATCTTTCATTCTCAACAAATAGGTTCAGCATTAGGCAAACGTAGCAGCAACTACAAGAACTATCGATGACGAAGTTGGAACAGGAAGAGCAGAGGTTTAAAGTGTTTGATTGTGTTGTGTTGTAACTCTTGGATTGTGTAACCGCCGGTGCAGCGGCAATGACTTCTTGTCAAGACGTAGCTATTGCACATAGATAAGAACAAGACACATCTACGACATCCAGTCACACGACTGTTGTATCACTTATACGTACGCCTCCTCCTCCTCCATTGACGTCTATTTTTCCTTCCTGCATCAAACATCAACCATCAATGTGCATCCTTGAGGGCTGCTCCAACGATGAACCTGTGTCTTTGGCTTCGACCAGTTTTGACTAGGCTAGGCTACATGGTTTGTCGGATTCCCTTGCCTTGTTAAAGACGGGAACGATACCGAAACGTGGACATGAAACGTGGAAGAGATGACACTCCAAAGGAGGAACAGACGCAGCTTGTGGGACTCAACGACTTCACTTAGTAGGGTGTGGGTGTTGAAAGGACATACGACTTGATCGTCCTTTTTGTGCCATACACCTCCGATTTCCCCGCGTCCTTTTCGGATAGCACGACAACGAACTAGTCAGTCGGTTGTTCAAGCGATCTGTTCCAAAGGAAAGATTCATGCAGCCTTGCTTTGGAGTGACAGGAGTGCGACAAAAATGAGTGATGGAATATCAAGAGTGTGGAGAACCGAAACAGTTCAGCTGCAATGTCCAGTTGGAGCGTCAATTTCCAGATAGGGGGCAGCTGCCTGCGACAGGATCATCTTGAAGGACCGGTGGAGGTTCCGAATCCTCTAGCAAACGCAACCTGGCGACTGGTGGGTCTCAAAATGGCAGAGGATCTCAAGATGGCAGAGGAGGTCTTCCATTCTCTTCCAGGTTGTCCAGGTATGTCTTCAGGGATATCCTGCAATCTATCAGGGATATTCAACTCTTCATTTCGACGGGGCAATGCATAGAGCTGCCGTTGCGACCTGGTATGGTCACATGGAGACTGAAATACAGGTTCATAGTAGCCGATGGGACTCTGGTGCTGGGCATGATTCTGCGTTGTCGATAATCCGTCGATAGTGTTGACACTTTGACGCCCCATGACAGGCGTCCTGTCATCACCACATTCTCCAGCCACATCTCTCGCATTTTCAAGTGGTTCCTCGGGAATCTCTGGAACGTCCCCAAAGGATTCAGTGTGTTCGCTCCCTGTGCCCCATTGGGTTCCTTGTCTTGTAACTCGTTGGGAGGGGGTCGTTGTGCGGTCTATACTCGCAGCAACGTTCTCTGCAGTTACTTGCGCAGTGCAAACAGATGATCCTTCAGCTCCAACAGTCCCCTTGAGAAATTGAGGAGTGCGGGCATTCCGGAGCTGATGCTTAATCTTGTCAAGAGATTCTGCTTCAGATTGCTCCTCCCAAAGGTCGCTTTCGGGATTACGTTTGATGAAACGAGCTCCACCTTCACGCACCAACTCGTACACTAGGTTTGCAATGTCCTGCTTCTTGTCAAAATCCCGTGGCTGTGTGGACTGATACACTTGGCGATACTGGGCCAATATTTCCCAGTACCTGCGATTTCCTGGATGGGATTTGACATGGCCGCCTCTCCCTGACATAACATCCATGTCTCTGAGCTCGACAGGTCCACGACTGACAGGCCTACTATATCCACCTTCTTCCATTGGAATGGACTCGAAGGAATGGGGTTGTTTGGTGCTCTTTCGATTTTGATTGTCTGTGGGTAGTCCATCTGGAAGCGCCTGACGCCTATGAGGTAGACTCATTGACTCACTAGCTCTAGCACGCATGTGAGCAATGGCTCGCCTCACTGTTTTCTCATCAGCACGGGTTTCGGACGACATGTCTTTCACGGTGATTGAATTACTTCATGGGAATACAACAGAAGAAACAACGAAAAACCAACATCCAGCGAACAACAAATATTGGAAATAAACAAGAGAAAAAGTGGCAATTTTAGTGAATGATACAGCAAGACGTTTCGCCTGGGTTCATGTGTGCAGACGGTTGCACAGGTCACAGCTTTCTGGCATAGATTCTGGAACCCCACCGCAGTTGCTCATTACTTCACTACTCGCTGTCACTCGTGGATACATACCTGGTCGCAGCAGCAACGATAACTACTGTTGGCTATGAAAGGTTTCGACAACAGGTGGCAGTTACTGCACAGAGTATGACAAAAATGGGAGGGCGGTCGATGTCGTTTCGTGGGGGGGCTTTCCCACCAAGGAAAGAGCTCGCACTCAATTTTGGCAAGATATATGTATGAATGATACCTAGAATGATAGATACTACTACGTGTATTATGATGTCCGATACTCTGTCATGCAAACGACTACTTCGACATCTTTTCCCTGGGATCAAGAGATGTTTGGTGATTGTATGTTGCGTCTCATTCCCATGGATCTGGCAATCACAGGGAAAGATGTAGTCGTCTAGGTGGGCAACACACCAACGAGGTTGCGCTACGTTGTAATTTCGAACCGCCTTAAAATCAATTCTTGTCACTAACACTTGTCCTGCATCGGCTACTTCCTGTCGTTTTGGGTTTGACGCAATGCACGCAGGATCGTCTTTATGGCTTTGTCTTTTGAAAGTTCTACCACGTACAAATCCAGCCGGGACCTTTTCTGTAGAAAGCGACCACCACTGCGATGTACACAGTCGTACACTTCCCCAGCAAGGGCTGTCTTTCTATTCAAGTCCCTTTCGTCGAGTGACAAGTAGGCATGTTGCAACTCTCGCACCTTTTGCAAGTACCTTCGATTCCCTGGGTGACAATAGGAGGCAGTAACCTGACCTGGTGCCATTTCTGAAACCTTCAATTCTTGCCATGCGACTCGTCGCGAAGTTGAACGCCCCCTCTCCCTGCCAAAACATCTATGTCTCTGAGCATGGCAGGTCTAATAAAATACCTCTTCTTGTGATCACCTCGCTCCATTGTTGTGGTGGTGGTTGGTTTGGGGAGACTGCATTATTTTTGGTCAATCCAAAACGAGTGCTTGTGCCATTCTCGCAGTTCCAATGCTGGCGTCGTTCCCACCTCGACCAATGACAATGACAATCACAACATGCACCAGTTGCTCGAACGAGTACCGGGAGGGGAGAGGGCGGCGGAGAGGTCTCCGTTGTCGATCGATGACAATGAGCATTGGGTGCGGGGCTGCTGCTGCGGGTCACCAGTCACCACCACCACTACACCTAATTCCCGAAGAGACGCAACATCAACATATTATAAGGTGATTGAGACGGACAAGAGACACGGGCTTGACTCAATTTGGCACGACGTTTCCGAACCCTTGACACCTGCATCCAGTTATGGGCTTGGCTGTCCCGTATGCTGCCGGTATTGGGTTTCACTCCTGTCACGGGCGAGCGGACTCAAGGCTGCGCTGCGTTGCTGCTACCGTGACCACTCGACGCAACACCCAGTTTCGTCACGGCACGATGACCGGTTGGTTCTGGGGATAGGACAACAAATTATATGTTTTACTGCTAGTATCGATAGGGCTAGTCTGTGGTCCATGAGTCGAAGGTTTTTTTGTTGCTGCGACTGCAATGCCACAAGCCATGGCTGAGGATGGACGGTGGTTGACAAATCAACCAACCTCCTTAAGGATTGGTTGAGAAGTGGCATGGTGTTGGGATAGCTCGTTTGTGAGTGAGGATGCAACTATAGCTCCTTTATATTCTACTCGAAGAAATAATGGAAATTGGTATGTTCAAGCATTTCGATGCCTCACTCTAGCTGTTT
>WXVQ01000231.1:0-20181 GCA_013372465.1 Nitzschia sp. Nitz4 | reverse complement strand
ATGATGCGCAGTTCTACTGAAGGGGCGGCGCTATGTTGTATCCTCCATCCACTGCCACATTTCCGCTATGATCTACCTACGAGAGAGAACAACGACATAGCCAACTACCGGTAGGTTCTGGAACTTCAAAAAGCGATGTTTGCCATCAGTGCAATTTCAACCCCTGTCGTCGTCTCGTCGTTGATGAGGCATCTAGGTACTCTTGGTTATTATGATACTTGCTTGAATTCTCGTGCACCATCGTACTACTGTATTATTATGGCGACTTTCGAAAGAGAATGGGTTCTCGATTGAGAGTCAGTGGACAGATTACATGGTGCCACGGCGATCGCGTGCTTCGCCAAAGGCCTACTGCTTGGTTGCGAACCACCATGTAGGAAGAGGGGCACAAAAATCTAACGCGTAGTACTGCCAACAAATTCATTTAATAATGGCAACCTCCCTATATTTTTCGGCGGTGGTGTTTGTTGCATCATCATCAGTCGTCGCACGGGGAGTTTGTGGGTCGTCGTAGACTTGCACTACTCCTCTACTAGTACGAGAAGAAGAGGCAGAATTGAGAAGAAGGAAGAAATTTCCGACTTGCGAAAATGCCGAGGGACTTCTCGGAAGTTTGTCTTGTGACCTCATGTTTCTCTACCTCCACCACTACGAAGTACAATGTACAATAATGTACTGGTACATACCTGTTTGGATTTTTGTTCCGTCAACACCCACCAGCAGTCACAAAAAAGTAGTCTGGACGGACTTTTGTATTGTGACTACCCAACAAGATGATCCAGTCGTCCTCTTCCTCCACCAAGGTAACTCTATTGGCCTTGGCCTCTTTGGCCGTGACAACATTGGCCCAAGAACAATGTTTCCCTTCCAACCCTGAATTCGAAGCCACATTTGCGACCGACAATCCCACTTGTTGTCAATTTGATGTTTGTGGACTTCCTTGTCCTGCGGAAGTGGAACGTCCCACCAAAGGTATGCGTTTGTAATTTGGATATTGTTTGTTTTGATTTCGGCTAGTCTATAGGTAGTTCCATGCTCACACACCTGTCATGAATCTTTCAATAACAGGATTCGGAATTGCCATTATCATCGCTATCGTAGTTTCATTTTTGATTGGGTTCGCAACCTTGTTTTTGGTTCAGGGAGAAGCTGAGAACTTTTTCATTGCTGGAAAGTCGTTGCCTCTTTGGATTGTTGCTTTCACCTTGGGAGCTCAATCCATTGACTCCAACGCTTTGTTGGGAAATGCCGATTTGTCGTACAAGTACCACTTTTGGGATGGAGCCTGTCTTCCTATTGGTTTGGGTCTTTCTCTTATTTTGAACGGAATCTTTTTGGCCAGACACATCAACAACGAGGAAAATGTCCTTACTTTGCCCGATATCTTGGCCAGACGGTAAGCATTCGGCAAGGAGATTTGACATGTCAGGTTATTTGTTTGCATTTCAACTGACACCCGATTTTGTTTTCTCTTGGACAGATATGGAAAGCTCAACGAGATTCTCATCAGTATCATTACCATCATTTCTTTCATGATGCTTTTGGCTGGTAATCTTGTAGGTATGGGAGTAATCCTTGCCTACGTTTGGGACATTGAAGAGGCTGCTGGAATTTGGATTTCGGCTTCTATTGTTTGGGGTTACACCGTCTCTGGTGGACTTTTCTCGGTTGCCTACACAGATGTTGCTCAAGGTCTTATTGGATGGTCTGGAGCTGCTGTTACCGCCTACTACCTCATGGCCAAGGAAGAACCCAGGGCTCCTCCGCCATCTATTGGATTCCCTGGATACATCTACCCTGACAACGTTGGAGATGGCGGTGTCTGTGACATGTACGAAGGTGTTGCATGCTCTAGTGACCCCACTCTTTGCTGCTACAATGCCGACTTGTGGTGCCCTACCGATGACAACTGCACGGCTGACAATGGAGCATACCCCATTGGAGATGAACCTATCTTCTGGAACCAAATGTTCAACTATTTGGCCTTGACTCCTTTCCCCAATGCCATTTACTGGAATTGGTGTACTGTTTTCATTTTGGGATTTGGAAACTTGGCTGCTTTGGATTTCCAAGCTCGCTGTATGGCTGCCAAGACTCCATCGATTGCTACCTGGGGGTACGTCGAGCCATGAATTGTTGGATATCATTCTCTGTTTTCAGTGTCCAATCTCATTTTGTTGTTTTTGCAGATGTATTATTGGTGGTTTGTTCACCTTCTTTGTCGGACTTCCTTTTGCTTCGCTTGGATCGATCACTCGGTAAGTTTTCACACATGTCGTTGATTGTTATGTTCCGAACTACAAATTTGACTCACTTTATTGTTTGCGGTACTTTCAGAGTCTACTATGGTCCTGATTCTATTCATGCTTCCTTTACAACCGATACTTGCAGTGAGATTTTGGGACTTCCTACATGCGGTGCATGGGAACCTGATGCCTCTGCATTCATCAAGCTTCTCACCCACCAAGCTCCTCCATTCTTGGGTGGATGGTGCTTGTTTGGAATTGTTGCTGCCAGTATGAGTACAGCTGATGGAGCTATCTTGGCCATGGGAACTGTTTTCTCCCACAACGTTGTCCGTCAGCTGGATTCGTTTGTCCCTAACTTGGTGACTGCTGAAAACTTGTTGACGGTCACTCGTTGCGCCACTGTCCCTTTGACATTGTCGGCTGCCTTGATTGCTGCCTACTACCAATCCGATAATCCCGCTGGAGCCACCGGATACTTGTTGATTGTTGCCTTTGACGTTGTGCTGGCTACTGTCGTCGTTCCGCTCTTTGGATGCTTTTACACCAAGAACCCCAGTCCTCGTGCAACCTTCTTGTCTGTGATTTGCGGAGCTGTAACTCGAATTGTCATGGAGTTCGCTTTGGACAAGGATGGATACCTCCTGTTGCCATACAATGTTCCTGAATTTGAAAACTATGGAGTACGTATCTTGAAATGCAAATGACCACCGCAGAAAGCTTAATGGACGTTGATTCTCATTCTGATTTCTTTCTATTTCACTTCAGGTTGCCGCTTCCGACAAGTTGCCTGTCTTCATTGATGCCAACGCCACTGATGTTTGGGATCCAGTCGAGGAACCTTGCGTGCAAGACTTGTACCGTGACTACACTGGTGTGGATTCTTTGACTGCCTTGGTTGTTTCGTTCGTCGTCTTTGTCGGTGTCCAATTCTTGGAGCACAGCATGGGAGGCCCACTCTTTAACCTTCCTGGCTTGGAACCATACGAGAAGAACTTGCACTCTGACAAGCTTGACGAACCAGAGACGAAGCAAGTTGAAGAACCCGTCGAAGAAGCTCCCGCTGAGGAGGCTGAGTAAACGAGATCATTGGGTCTTGACTTGTTCATGTTTGTAAAGCTACGGCAAGGATTTTGTTCTGGACCTTGGATTAGGACATACTTGCAACGAATATTGTGATGTCTATGCGATTGCTTGTGTTTGATGATCTACGTTAGTTGAGATGATGTTTGGTAAAATAAGCGGTTATTGCAAACAAGGGAATTTCTCTCGTTTTTATCATTTTCTCGTTTTCGGCGTCGATAGTTGATAGACCTTCCTGTGTAGCAACAGATTCGGTACAAGGACAGACCATGTCTGCAATGGACATGGGTACGACAGAGGTTGGTGGAGTGATGTGTCTGTCGTCGTCCGCGTTTAGTTTAGATGGTTGCCGTCACTTCTTCTTCACAACTTCGTGGATGTTCAGAAACCCAAGAACATTTTGAATATACTGGGAGATGCAAGACAATAAGGATGGAAACAAGAGCAAGAAGCAGCGACTGCACCTAGACAGAACGTTGGACAATGTTTCTCGACAAGTTGCAATTCTAGCCGAAAAACATAAATTGGAGGATCGCCAAGCACAAAAGAGAGGCAAGAACAAACTTCAGCCGCGTCACATGGAAGAATTTCCTTCGGAAAGTTTGTTTGATCAGTTTGCTCGGGTTGTTTGTCAGGCAGGAGTCGTTGCGCGTAAAGAATTGTTTGAGACTTGGGCCATGGCTTTGTATGTTTCCAACTGTTTTGAGTCTCAGGGTCTGTTTCGTTCCACTCGACGGTTGGCTGACTTGGCATGTAGCCATGGGTTATTGTCTTGGGCGCTGCTCTTGTTGCTAGAACAAACGAGTAGTTCGACTACCTCTGAAGATGAGATTGAAGCAAGCAACATCAAACCGTTGACCCCAGTGTCTGTGGTGTGTGTCGACCTGCACATGCCCAAATCGGCAGAAACTATTGCTGCTGCCATGGTTCGTCAGTGGCCGCATCTGAAGAATTGCTGGGATTATGTGGAAGGGCCTGCAGAAGCCATTGTTCCCGATTCTTCCACGTTGTTGATGGGTGTTCATGCATGTGGGCTTTTGTCGGACAAAATTCTCCAATTGGCCATGTCAGGTTCGTCACCACTTGCATTGATACCCTGCTGTCACTCCAAAAAGTTGCTGCCTGTCGATCAAGCGGATGATCTCTTGAAGCAACCGTCCTTTACTCTTGCCGATTGGATTGATCAATACCGAATACAACGCTTAGAGCAAGGCGGGTTTTCAGTCTATGAAGCATTCTTACCAGAAGTGGTCAGTCCCAAGAATCGGATAATCCTTGCCATTCCCACCGAGCAGGCGACCATTTTGAAAGGGAAACAGGACGACACCAACCTCTCCCTCACCTTCAAGGGAACTCCTTCATGGGGTGTCCCGCAAATTTCAATTCCTGTAGCCGACATGGTTGAATCTCGTGAAAAGATCAAACAAATGGCCGGTCGTCAGGCTGCCGACCAGCGCAAAGAGCGACCTCCCATTTCCCTGTGTGTTAGCATGTTCCTACCAACGGAATGGGAACAGATTTCTGCCACAGACCTTCAATCTGCCATGGAGGTTTATTTGGCGAGGTCAATCCATAAAGACGAAAAAATGCCGCAGGTAGAAGCCTACTCGTCCGAGCCCTTTTTCCATCCCGAGGCTAAGCAGTACGCTCGTACCTTTCGCATTCACTACCATGGGTGTCGTTCCAAAGCGCAAGCTCAAAAACTACATGCAATCGTGAGATCATCACTGCCAACGAGCTTTCCGGGTGTGACTGTACGGTACTAGTCAGTATGAGAGAAAGTCACAGAAGAGAACAGGCTAGTCCTAGGCACTCTTAAGGGATCGCTTTTGCTGGTATCGAAAGGCCATGGACAAGCCCACGACGCCCACACCAAGCATGCATCCCAGCCGAAGCATACTCCAACCTCGTGTGGGCATGGTTCTGGCAAACCAAGCCGAGATCCTCCTCCTTTGACTGAGCTTGTCATCAAACACTTCGAGTTGCTTCCTTAGGGAAAGAAGTCCATCAAAGTTGTTGACGATTTTAACTCGATGGCGAGCGTTCCATCCCATAGACGGACGAACAGGGGTAGGATATGCGGTACTTTCGGTTGCACCCGCGGTCAATGGGAACGTGTTCCCGTAGACGCAACTGACAATGCGACATCGGGTAGATTCTTGTGTCATACGATCCCAGGTTGCCAAAAGGTCGGAGCGTCGAAGCGTTTGAATTTCTCTCGCCAAATCCTTGACAGAATCCCAAGGCAAGCGACCAACAGCTCCACGTTGTTTGGGGAGGATTTTCTTATGACGGTAAAACAATTCAGGAGCATATCTTTGAATCTTGGCAAAATGATCCGATGTTTCCGTTTGAAGTTTTTGGATAGGTTTCAACAGCTTGGTACTCAAAGCATCGGCATGGTCTCTGATTTCCGAATCAGGCATGTTGACGAGGGATTCCCTGAAACCGACCATGAACTCGTCGATGCGACTCACAATCTCAGTAGGCGGTAACTTCCGACTCAAAATAGCAACTGTAATAAAATCAACAGGTGTAGTCAACGGGCCCAACGATGCCAACTCCTTTTCTTGCCTCGAGGAGTAGCCCACTTCATAGTAAGCGCTTACGACGTATCCAAGTTGCTGCTTTGTTCGAAGATCGTCAAACAGTGGTTCACGTAACATATGACAGAGCAAACGAATGGAGGCAGTGCTGTGGAGTCCCAATTCATGAGAGATAATCCTGCCCTTGAACGAAGGGATTGATGATTGATAGGAGCAGATCACAGCCCCGTTCTCCTCTTGTGGATTCTTGCTCGCAAAATGCAATTCAACATCCTCTCCGGGATTCACACGACGTTCCACAATGCCCGCTAAGCACAATGAGGTGAGATGATGCTGATGCAGCTACTCCAAGCTCAAGTAGACACAGACACTTACCAGGTAGACAAAGCTTGCGTACACTAGTAGCCAAACGATTGGCAAGCGTTTGAGAATTGCGCACTTTGCTTGCTGCTTTGAAGTATACCGACTTGGCAACCTTCGCGGAGACGTTTCCACTGAACAAGCATTCCAAACTAACTTCGGGTGTACTCAAAATCACCTGCAAGTGGTCTTTCAATGCTTGCAAAGTAGCCTTTTCGGCAAATGCGAGTGAGTCATCGATTCCTTGATCGTTGGATGCCAACAGCGCATCGCGGTAATAGACAGCATGAGAGTCGGCTCTCCTTGATTCAAAATAGGTCTTGAGACCACGGATCGTACGATCTTTTGTCGAATTAAAATATGACTCTTCCAAAAACTCCCCAGACATCAACTCATCTATAGACTGTATGTGAGACGAGTATATTCCAAGCAACACCCAATTGTCAACAGGAACGTACCTAACAACTTGAGTGCAAGATCTGGAAGCCTGTCAGAGAAACCGAAACAGGCAAGCTTCATTCCCGACGGACCCATGTGTAGCGACCAATACAATCCAGCCAAATCGGCATCGTAGGTTTCTTGAGCCATGGATTCATTGAATATCCCAGCAATCATGGACGACATTAGCGCTGCGTTGGAATCATATTCCCAATAATCTTTTTCGGTTGCCTTGCCAGCCGCCTTCTTGACATGTTGCACCGATGGACAGCGAAACAACAGATTCAGACTGGACTGGGGAAGGCCATACCTGTCGTCCAACCGATGGAATAGTCGTCCAGCACTGTCCTTTACCAATAAGGTCGGAGGATCAATGGGTTTGTCCAGGCGAGGTCCGTGTTTGGCTTCCTCAGGTAGATCCGGACACAAGTCGAGTGTTCGTGGAATATATTGGTTGGGTCGAGGTAGATGCAATTCGCCTTGTGTCACACTCTTGGTGGAAGACGTTCCTTCCCAAGAAGCCACGACTTCGGGAGAGATTTTGGATAGATAATATTCCACACCATACCAGGGCTCCTTCTTGAGACCAAAATCTTTGTCGTCTGGAGAAAATTGGAATGCTTCTGCCTCCGTCCAGGCATCACCACTACAGCGTTCCACAAAGCAATTGCTGGGATGCAAATAAGCGACGGCATCAATGACATTGTTCAAAGGAAAGGTAGCCTCACTCTCTTGCAACATGCTTCCTGCCGACAAGACTTTTTCCGTACCATACGAAACGATACGTTCCGCGAGGGTGGGAGCGTAGCTATAGACACCCCCGGGAGATGTTTGATGGAAAAACAATTGGTCCAACCGACTCATTTCACCCCAAATACGTGACATGGGCGAGGTCTCCTCTGTGGAGTAGGTTGCTGCACTCTTGGCTTCTTCCTGTACCATGCGGCAATACTCAAACACAATATCTACGACAGTCGTCCAATTCTTCTCTCCAGCTTCTGTGAGAGCCATGTCAACTTGAAAGAGAGAGAAATCAGGAGACCGTGTACGGGGTCCGGCCGAAAGGCGACTGACCCATCCACGATTTTGCAACATGGCAAAGCAACTTCCAGCACCTTCATGGCCCAACAAATGACTAAGAATCATCGAAGGGGATTGATCGGGATACCGTTTATCACTGGGTGGCATGGGCCACATGAGAACCAGCTTTCGCATACTTCGAAGCGGTTTGGTGGTCAAGAGGACGGGCCAAGTTCCTCCTTGTACGACAGGGGAAAAGGCTGGCTGGTAGGGCGGGGGAGGGATTCCTGGTGTATTGGGAGGAGCTTCTTCGGCTGCTTGATCAATGAGTGTTTGGACTTCACGTTTGAGTTGCAGTTTCTCCGGATCGCTCTCTTCTGGATCATCTTCTTGCTGGTTGTCCAGAGGATTCGGAACAGGGATTTGAGAATACCGGGACACTACCCATTCCTGGAGTGTATCCAGCGACTGAGGACCTGCAATGACCACTATCATATTATCTGGTCGATAGTGCTTCTTGTGAAAGGCCAACAAGGCCATACGGATCCATTCCAACTTTTCAGGGTCCTTGGTATTCAACGTGTCTTGGTTACCAGTGGAGAACTTGGAATAGTAGTGTTGCGGATCTGCCATGTCTTTGAGAATTTGCAACCTACGTCGAGCATCGGCTGTCAGATTCTTGGAATTCTCACTGTCCACCGCCTGTACTTCTCGGGAGGTTCCACTGGCGGTGAACAAGGGAGCAATGAAGAAATTGGAAAAGATATCCACTGCCGTCTCGGCATGATCGGCCAAAACTTCAAACTTGTAATTGGTCAATTGCATGCTGGTACTGGCGTTGGATCGACCTCCATGAGCACTCAAATATCGTTTGTATTCGTTTTCTCCAGGATACTTTTCAGAGCCCAAGAAACTGCGGAAGGAAAGGGCCGAGAGGAGGTGAGCCAACCATGAGAACGCGGAAGCTACAACACATAAGTCCATGCTACATACTACATACCACATGTGTTCTGTAAAGTGAGCCAAACCACTCAAACTTCGGGGATCCGCAGCCGCTCCAGCGTTGACCACACAAGCCATACCCGTCGTCTTGCTTTCCTTATCATTAATGACTACAACAACGTACAAACAATCGTACAATAGGTGAGACAATCACTGCAGCCAAAGGCACTTTGTTACACATTCCATTCACTTCACTCACCTAAACAAGTGACACCATTTTCCAATCTCAAAGCTCTGTATTGTCTCCAATCGGCTTGTCCCTTGATCGGAACAGGAAGATCGTACATGATTTTTGATTTCGTAGTGGTATTATTTCCAATCCGAACGTGGCATGGATGGACGATTATGCCGTTGTCTTGCCCTTTTGTTGGCCTCCTTTCGCGTGTTGTGTGTGTTTCTACCACCCATAAGTCCCATTGGCTTGACACATACTCTCAAGCTCAAAACTTGTTTCAAGCCTTGGTCACTGCACATCAAGCTTGCCAAGCTACTCCAGGTTGTGTGCCCAGTGTCCATGTACATAACCTACCGGTAGGTAGTACTAGGTAGTAACCGGTTCGGGTCAACTCAAGAAGACAGTATTCAACCATTATACCATTATTCACATGAGCTGCCCACCAGCATCCCCACGAAAGAGCAGCAAATCCAAGAGACCGAGATCAAACTCGGGACAGGAAGAAGAAAGGAAAGCGTCCAAGAAAGCCGGTCGCCATATTGTTGTTGATTCAGATACTGACTCGGATGCTGACAATCATGACCCTGAACCACTGAAGTCTCCTCCCCCAGCAACGACACCACAAAATTCTGAATCATGGCAAGACAATTTGAGCACGCAAATCTTCTTGCTAAGAAAAGAACTGAAAGAACCATCGGAAGAGGAGCACATGAAGATTGTACAAAAACTCAAGAGAAAGACTAATAAACTTGGCAAAAAAGTCTACCAACTGCACGAAGAATTGGAAGATGTGGTTCCTTTGGGTTGTGCTTGAGGGTCAGACACGATGGCCTCCACCGCCGCTGCTAGGTCCACCAAGAAGTCCAGCAAGTCTGACAAGAAAACCCCTGCTACCACCACTCCTGAAGGTGCCATTACGGCGGCTCCAAGAATCACTGCCAAAACGAAATCAAAGAAGAAATCAACATCACGTGCTACGGACGATAGTACCTCCACGATGCCACAGGAAGCAGAATACGATCCAGAGACTGACAAACGATTACCTTTCTTGTCCGAAACACCCACCACAGATTTGTTTGTCTTGTGGAGAGAATACGAATATGGAACAGAGGAATCTATGCCTGCCAAGTATTTTTACATACAAGGAAAAAATGAGATACCTAGTACAAATCAACCTGTTACCGGAGAAAAGAATTTTGGGAAGCCGTAGCGGCCATGATGAAAGAAGAGGGACACTCGGAACAGTCGGCCATTCGATCTATCTACCGAGAGTATGGGGGTCCGAAGGCTACCGTAACTACCATCACTGATCGCATGTTGAGAGCACGAAGGGAACGACTCCATGCGGCGGCTGCGATTCCTCCTCCTGTGCAACTGGTGGAACCCGAGGTACATATAGTTAGGCTAGCAAGAGAGAGTTCGCTTTCTAGCCATTCCGATTGGGAAGATCGTCCCAGGAAGGCATTACTATCCTATAAACCGAAGGATCTGTATGCGATGTGGAATGAATGGGAGCACGGTACCAAGAAGTTAAAACCAGTCAAAGAGTTTACTATATGGCGGTCGCCAAAAACCACCACGGTGTCCGTCGTGCTCGATGGCTTGGTTATAACTCGGAGAGAACGCAGGGGGAAATTGCCTCGTCGACTCACCTAGCCAAAAGCCACCTTGTCTGACTCCACCAAGGATCTGTTCGCGTTGTGGGAGGAGTATGAACACGGTTCAGACTTGGTAAAACCTGCTAGAATGTTTACTCGCGCCCCCGAACAAGCCAAATACAAGGCAATCTACGACCGGAGAAACAACGTCTTTTAGAGCGCCGTATCGACCATGATGGAAATGGAGGGATTGTCTTCCGAAGCAGCCATTGATTCCATTTACGACAAATATGGCGGTCGTAAGAGTTCTGTGTCCAAAATACTGGATGGTATGCTGGAAGATCGAAGGTGGAAGAAGTATGAGGGCTACTACTGGCAGGGAGTGCTATCGAGAGAGCGGACGAACGGGTAGTACGACTGCTGTTGTAGCCGTAGTAGTAGCAGTATGGCTAGCTAGCTACCAGTGTTGTTACTATTTGATTTGTCTTTACTTTAGCGAGACTAGGATTTCATTGTATGGTGACTATTCCTGTACCAGCCAACGGCAACACGAAACAGGATGGCCCCACTCTACCGGTAGTACTGGATATGGTGGTCCACAACAGTTAACAACCGTCAAGCTCAAGTAGATGTGTCAAGCTCAGGAACCACCAATCCTGGAAAGACACCCAACGGAAGGCCCACCACCACCACCATGGCTCGATACGACGACGACAACACTCCAATTCAAAATACTTGCCAAACCATTGCACACAAACAAGCAGAATGGAAGGTGCAACTTCCTCCACCAAAAAAGCCAAGAGACCGAGACACCACGGAGACTCAAGGGCGGCATCACCAAATAGATCCAAGAAATCACGTCATGAACACACTAGTAGTCGTCACCATCATCAGGAACAACAACTGCAACAACTACAACAACAACCATCGGTTCCTCCCCATGCAGAAATACAAAATTTGTTCAGTTCTCAATTGTTTTTGTTGCGACAAGAACTTCGAGAACGATCCGCTGAGCAATTTTTGACGACACAGCGATTGACGACTAAATTGGATAGACTAGAAGAAAAAGTGGATAGACTGTTGGTGCAAATGGAGGGAAGCAGTACTGCTGCTGCTTCTATTACTCCAGCAGGTACAACAACTGAAAATCAAACTGCTTCAACTGATGACTCCGCTTCTATTCCTGCTGCTTCTGCTGTACCTGGTGATTCACCTGCCACTGCTCCACCAGAGAATTCAAGAACTGATGATGTTTCCTCCCCTGAGGACACTGCTCCGACTCCAACTCCTGAGGATACAGTGCTGACTCCTGCTGTTGCAGAGGAAACAGTTGTGGGCCCTGCAGCTGATTCTCCTGAAGTTTCGGCAGTTATTCCTGCTGCCAGCACTGAGGATGCGCCCACTATTCCTGCGGCAATCACTGAAGATGCGTCCACTGTTCCTGTGACAACCAATGATGAGGATGCACCCAGTATTCCTATGGCAACCACTGAGGATGCGCCCACTCTTCCTGGTACCGCTGATGTCATTCCTGAAACCACCATCAGTCCTGGCGATGCCGCTGCAAGTCCTATCGAAGCTTCCACAACGACTCCCCAAACAGTTGTCAGAGCTTCTCCTGTTCCCGCTACTGCCGATAGAATCCCTAAGCCTACCACCACGGAGGCCCCTGCGAGAACGACGACAGCAACAACACCTGCCAGAACTGCTACACCTCCGCCAACAAATACACCCACACCAGAAACAAGGATGGCAATTTTGATAGACCGACCGAAAGATCTCTTTTGTTTATGGGAAGAGTACGAGAATGGTGTCAAGGACAGAAAACCTGCCAAGCTTTTTACACCTGGGGAACGAGGCAAGTTCAAACAGCGGTATTCTCAAAGGAAAAGATTCTGGGATGTAGTAGCGACCATGGTCCGTCATGGCTTGACACCACATGCTGCCATTGAAGCTGTTTATGAAGAATACGGCGGCCGTAATTCCTCTGTGTCCAAGATTTTGAATGGTATTCGTCTAAAGCGAAGGAGTGAAAAGCTACTCGCAGCAACTCATCGAGCAGGAGGAAATGCTGGGGATGGATCGCCGACCACGGCGAGGGCGAGGAGTCCTGCCGTGACTGCGGCATCTGAAACCACCGCAACCACACCGGCAACAGCGAGTGTTCCAACCAAAATGGCAACGAAAGCGACTACTACCACTAATTCCGTCGGTACCACAACACCAACAGCCGCAAACGCTTCTGTTCCCCCCAAAACTACTCCTGCTGTGCAAGTCCCTCCTCGTACCCCTAATACAACCGCCCCCACTACCCCTGTTACAACACAGACAACAAAAGTGCCGAATACTGTCAAGAAGACAGCTGTTGTACCAGCAGGTGCAAATGTGACACCAACAGTGAGAGCAACAAAACCTCCTGCAGCAACGACAGTACCTACCGTTCCTGTCTATCCCAATGCACTGGTGGCACAGCATCCCTATCCTCATCCTTTCTATCCAGGAGCGATGCCAGCATACCACTATCCTGTATATCCTGGAGTGACAACAGCGAGAGCTTTTGCGAGAACACCAACAACTGCTACCCCTGGACTTGCAAAAACAAAGACAACAAAGGCAGCAACAACAATGACTTCTGCTATACCTCTCCCAACTCAAGGCCAAGCGACGAAAACTGTAATGACAACGACAACTGCCAATCCTGTCACTACAAAAACAGCAGCAACGACACCGGATGCCACAGTCAATGTTCTTTCTCCAGCAGGTACGAAAGCAACTGCAACGCAACGAGTCGCGACAACGGCCCCAGTTACTCCAGGCCGAAAGGGCTCAGTGCTGAAACAAGCGGCGCCCACAAGTGTTGCAAGACCAGGGGCCGCAACGAAACCTGTTATGACAACCAATGCTGCCACGCCCGCCGGAACGAACGTAGTAGCAGCGAAACAGGTCGCATTCATGACTGGTACAGCTCCAGCCACTGCTCCAGTAGCAGCAGCGAAAACTACTGCGACGACTCCTGTCACCACACCGACTGGAACGCCAGTTATTGCTTCGAAACCTGTCACGACAACCACTGCTGTTTTTACTCCTGCCGGAGCCAAGCCAAAGAAAGCAACGAAAACTGTGACGATATCGACTGCCACGACTAATGCAACTTTCACACCTGGTACTGGAACAAAGGTTGTTATCACCCCTGCCCCTGTGAACGCCAATGCAACGATACCAGTTGCGACAGCCACTGCTGCTACTCCCGCGGGCACTGTTGCGACAACGGCTGTTACCACCACCCCAGTGAATATGGAAGCAACGAGACCAACCACAGCAACTCCTGCTACCCCTACCGGAACCAGTGGGAATGCCACGAAGCCAGTCACGGCAACGGTTGCTACCACTCCTCCTGGTGGAACGACAGCTGCTGCTGCCACACCATCCAGAACCCCAGCAGCAACAAGGAAGCCTGTTACTCCAACCGCTACAACTACTCCTGCTCGAACAAAAGCATCAGCAACCAAGGCATCGGATTCCAAAGCAAAAGCAACAAAGTCGAAACTTGCTGCCGCTGCTGTTGGTCCTTCCAGGGTGTTGCATACAGAGTACTCAACTGATCCAAGAATGGCAGTTTTGTCCGAAAGACCCAAGGATCTCTTCTTTTTGTGGGATGAATACGAGCATGGTACTGTTGTAACCAAACCTGCCAAGCTTTTTACGCCTGCGGACCGAGCAAGGTCCGAACAGGCATACTCTATGAGGCAGGTGTTTTGGGATAGAATGTCGAGCATGGTACACGAGGAGGGATGTACACCAATGGCGGCTGTACAATCCATCTATGAAAACTATGGGGGTCGTCAATCCTCCGTGACCACGATTCTAGACAATATGCTTCAAGAACAGAAACGGGACGAGGGCACCTCCTCAACCGACGATACCAAGGATAGTGGTGATGGTGATGCTGTTGTCCCTGCCACCCCACAGCAACCATCAACCATGGCAGCTCCTGTCGTTGAAATGACGGAAATGGCAGATAAGGATGTGTCCGTCGGGATCAAGAACGCCAATACGGAAACAGTTACAACCCCTATTGAGGCACCACAAATTGTCGAACAAGTGATCCAGACAAAAGCTATGGACAAGAACGTTCTACAGCTAGCAACCGTATCAGAGAGACCCAAGGATTTGTTTTTCTTGTGGAGTGAATATGAACACGGTGTCAATGGAACCAAGCCTGCCAAACTGTTTTCTGCCGAGGAACGAAGGAAAAGCAATGGTGCCTATTACAGAAGAAAAGTATTTTGGGATACAGTATCGATTCTGATGAAGCAGAAAGGTTGCTCGGCAGAGGTTGCCATACAATCAATCTATGATGTATATGGTGGGCAGAAATGCTCAGTGACCAAGATATTGAATGGTATGATGAAAAGTCGAGCGAATGCAAAGAAAATGTCCAATGCAATGTCTGGTTGAGAAGAGGTCGTGGACAAAATTCACAGTAGTATCAGACTTTTGTCCTACTTGCTCCTCTTCTTCTTGTGTTTCCAAGAACAAGAAGCCATCTCGACACGATGGCCAAAGATACGATGGATGTGCTGCGCCTGTTTGATTCACCTAAATATATTCCATATCTTCAACCCTCGCCAGATGACATCCAAGACTACTATAATGTGTCGTTTGATACTCTTGGCTACTACCATTGCGAGTAGCACCATCAGACTCACTACCACCATTGTCATGACGAGCCCTCTTGGAACCTCTTGATTCCTTTTCAGATTCTGTGGGATGGTTTTTCAGTCGTTTCGTCTTTCTGGGGGATTTTGTTGTGTTTTTCATCTTCCTTGACACCTTCCATTTACAGCATCACCCAAAAATCACACAGGCGAAGTGTCTTTTGGGAAACAGTTTCCATGATGATCCGTCAGCGGGGATATACGATTGAGTCAGCCATTGAAGCTATATACAAGGAGTATGCCGATAGCCGTGGCCAAGACCGGCAAGGGAAAGTGAAACAAAACTAGTACAGACGAAAAGTCTTTTGGGATGCATACTCCTGGAGAAGGCAGGTTGTACTGCCAAGGCGGCCATTGAATCTATTTACAAAGAGTATGATAGTGACCTTAAACTTTCTGTGACCTCCATTCTACAGGCCATGATCCGAAAGCGGAGCTAGTCTCGCAAAGGAGCAGAAGCAACGTCTACCCCTTGATTGAGAATCTATTGTCAATATAGTATTTGGGGGTAACAGACGTTCGAGTGTAGTCGTTCGAGTCGGAGGATATGTCGTAGCTTGATACTTGAAATTCAAGCCCAATGTTGCATTGTGTCAAGCTCCTTTCATCACAAACTCAACGGACGCCAAGATAGAGATCGATGTCACAATATCTCTTCCATCATTATCAGGACAATGGAAATCGCCACTACTACTCCGACGACCAAAAAGCTCAAGAGACCGAGGAACTGTGCCTTGGTATCAGAAAAAAACCCAAACGGTTCCAAAAGGCCTCGTCATGCAAGTGCTACTGCCACCGTGACTAATACTGCGAATGGAAAAACAACAGAAGAGAAACAACTCTTGGCCAAGCTTGCAGAAATGCAGAACATGTTCAGTTCTCAACTGCTCCTCTTGCGACAAGATGTCACAAGAAGGTTGGATATATTGCAGGAAAAAGTGGACCAACTGATAGTGGAACAAAAAGGTGGGGCTGCTGACAATGAGGACGTGGATACGGCGGCTCCTGTTGCCACGGCTACCATTGCAAACCATACCGCGACAACCAATGCTATTAGGGCTGATTCACCTAGCACGGCACCATCGCCAGTAGCAACCACAAATACTGCTACGACAACCACTGTTGCACCGGTAGATGCACCCCAGATGGATCCAAGGCCGGCAGTGCTCATGGAACGACCCAAGAGTTTAGATGCGTTGTGGAATGAATATGAAAATGGTGCTCCAGACCGAAAACCGGCCAAATTGTTCAATCACACGGAACGAGGAAAGGTCAAACATATTTACACGAGGAGAAAAGTCTTTTGGGATACCGTATCAGTGATGGTTCATCAACAAGGATATTCGGCAGAGTCTGCGATCGAAGCCATTCATAGGGAATATGGTGATGGTCCTGACTGCTCTGTGAGCAAGATCCTACAGAGAATGTTGAAAAAGCGTACGAATGCTCGGAACGAACTGCAACGGAAAGGGATGAAAAAATCAAGAATAGATACTGAGGTCATGACTTCTACGATTCCTGCCAATTTGATTCCTATTGCTGCTCCTGGTCGACCTCCGCCGGTGCCACAAAGAGATACAAGACCAGCGACGATATCCAAGAAACCCAAGGATCTTTACGTTTTGTGGGAGGAATATGAGACAGGACTGAATGGAGCAAAACCTGCCAAACTGTTTACTGCTACGGAACGAGGAGGGAAAATCAAATATAACTACTACAAGAGAAGAGTCTTTTGGGATGCCGTATCTACCATGATTCGAGAGGAGTCCTGTACAGTCGATGCCGCTATTGATCGAATCTACCAGGAATATGGCGGTCGCCATGCTTCCGTGACGAAGCTTTTACAGGCTATGATACGAAAACGGACCCAGGCTCGTCGAGAACAAGACCACCAGTCCAACCATTGAAAACGTCTGGGGTGAATTTGTCCGATCCGAGAAAGTACCGCTAGGTTCTCATGGGTGTTGAACAAAAGCCAGGGCAAGCAGCGACAGTTTGATTCCACCAATTTCGTTGCCTTCAATTCCTTGTTGTGAATCAAGATCCCGGCCGCTCATACTTCAAAATAATGGTGAATGGTGTTGTATCCATATATGGACAAGATTGGTGGAAAGTGTGTGTTGCCATATGTTGGGAATTCCCAACGCAATCAATACACCAACGCCAGTACCTGTAGCCTCTCAAGGAACTAGATTCCTTCGCTTTTCTCCATCTTCAGGACATGGTCGTAGCAGTGGCAGCAGCAGCAGTAGTAGTAGCAGTAGGATCTTTGTATCCAAACGCTTGCATCAAACCAGGATGCAACGTTCGTTTCGCATACGCTATATCTTCCAACGTCATGCCTTGTGTACGATTCGTCAGGGTATGCAATTGCATGGCACGTATCAAGTCTGTCTTGTCTTTTCCATGAATGTTCTCCAATCCAGGTTTGGATGTATCCGCTTGCAATGTCAAGGGATGTACGGTTTGACCTCCGGCACAGTCACAAAGGGCTGGCAAGACAATTTGAGGAAAAAAGACGACATCTTCCAATCGAATCAGAATACGGGGAAAGGGAAACTTGGCGGTTTCCATTTCGGATGTTGCATTCTGTGATGTCGTCCAATGGGGATGAAAATAATATTCGGCATACCATTGATTCCAATAGTGTACCAAACTATCATGGTACGAGGTTTCACTCTTCATGCGTACCCGTACCGGAATCGTCGGACTGTCCAAGGAAAAGTTAGCCTTGTCCCATACATTATCGACTTTCCATGGATCATTGTCATAATACTTGCGCAATGCTTGTTTGGTAACATTGAACCATTCGTATTCAACATGGTTGGGAATAAAGTTGGGACAATGGAGGGGGACTGCGAGGGATGAAAATGGTGGTCCACAAGGAAAGAAGCAGGACAGCACCCAAGGGTAAGATCCACGATTGCACCACCCACCTTCCCTATCAACTACACAACCTAGCGCAACGTACGTACCTATATGATACCAATGGGCACTATATCGGGCCTTGCACATGGATTGAAACCAAGTCCATGGATCTCGTACCAAGACCATGGGTAATATCTGGGAATTGTTTCTCCCTTCCTTGACGTAATTGGAAAGACGAAAGCGAGGTGATTGGTGTTTGCCTGGGTGTCCATGATAAATGAGTCTCTCATCTAACAATACGGACTGCATTTATCAAGAACAACAAGAACGACAAGAACAAACGTACCCCAATTGGCTTGCCAATCCATATTCTTGCCTTTTTTGGGAACTTCTCCTCCATGGTTCCTCGGTGGCGGCAAGATACAGTTGGTTTGCATTAAATCAGCCAACAAATTGGTTCCCGTCGAAAACATGCCCGCTGGAGCCAAATGACGAAAAGGCAAAGGGACTTGTTCTCGAAACGTTGCACATGTTTCCAATCCAATCATGCGAGGTTCCGATCCAAATTTCACCACGACTTGTGACCAGGTGGGAAGACTTTGACGTTCTGATTCGGTCAAGTGGGTCCGACCAGCCAAGGCTAGAATATCATACAAGGGTTGTCGATCATCATCGTCATGGTTGTTGTTGCTGTTGTTGCTGTTCTTGCTATTCTTTTCTGTCATCCAAACGGGAGGAGAACGAACGTCTGCAACGTCATCTTGCAGAACAACCAACCAATGAACGATTCCTGCCGTGATGGCTACAATGAACAACAAGCCATACAAGGCAATTTCTAGTGTCCAATACGCTTTCCTTCTTGCTCGTGGTCGTGGTCGTGGTCGTGGTCGTGGACTTATTCGTGGTCGTGCTCGTTGGTGCTTTCGTTTCGGTGGTGATGATGATGGGCCATCCTGGAGTTCCACCATCGTCCCAACGCATCATGTTTTGTGGCAGGCTTGGGAGGCTTTTAGGAGGGAAAAGGGAAGGGGGAGTGACTCCCCAAATGAATCCAGATTCCTTCTTCGTGATGTCATGACGATATATATATTATTAGAATGTTCTCAATCTTTATTCAACTCTTCAGTCCTGTACATTGTGGATCGGCGCTGCTGGCGCAGCAACGGAACAAGAACGTAGCAGTAGCAGTTCTTGCTTATTGTTGTTGTTGTGAAGCTGCTGTTTTTGTGCAACAGCCAAGAGAAGAGACGGACTGCGACATCGCCACTTTTACTACTGTGACCCTAGCAGCGACCGTTGCAAACAGATTGTGATGGCACGAGGCCCCCTAATCATGCTTTCTAAGTACATGAATGTTGTAGATACTAACGTTTGTTTTGTTAGTAGCATTCAACTTTGTGAGCTATGTGATGTGCATAATACTCGCAATACCCATCGCCAATCTGACCACTTCTGACCAATTCTGTATTTCCAAAATCATTCATCTCATATAACATCCAGCTTCGGCGATTGGTTTGATGATGGTTCGACTGTCTCTTCCTGTTGCTGTGGTCTTCTCTGTAGTGTTGTCACCCCCACCAACATCGGCTTTTGCCTTTCCTGATGGTGCCGACCTTCCACAACAACTTCGTCGTCTTCGTCAGAGCTCTCATGGTGGCACCAAACAAGAATCTTCATTAGAGGATGAGGAGTACTATTGGGAACGAGCTCTAATGGAAGGTGTCAACAGTCTCGAAGAAGTTGTTCCTACGGCTGCTCCAGTGACACCAGTGACATCATCTCCATCACCCTTTCCCACTACCATCACAACGCCTTCACCTACCACTTCTCCAACAACAACAGTTGGTGGTGGTGGCCCAGTGACCACAGTGGCCCCTGTGACTGTGCCTACCTTGGCTCCAACCACATCCATCACTCCTACTGTATCATTTGTTCCGACGTTCTCTCCAACCATTCCACCTCTCACTTGTCGTGGAATCGGCTGGGGCGATGTTCACTTTGTGACGTTCGATGGTCTCGCATACGACTGCCATGCTCCAGGTGAACTCGTGTTGGTAAAGTCCACTGAAACTCCTTTCCAAATTCAAGTCCGATCTACCGACGTCGATGGTCCTTCTGTGACCACTG